>CAJHQP010002701.1:0-80461 GCA_905132765.1 Moricandia arvensis
GGGGAGACTGATTTGCTTCATTTGTCCCAGTTGGACCACTTCCATTCGGGTTCTTGGTCACTCCAATGCCAAGACCTTCCAAGATAATTCTAAGAGTTGCTGCCTTATCCGAGGTAAGGTTCTTCAACTCTTCTTGATTCTTCTCCTCATAATACCCCCTTTCTTCTATAAACTTGACATCCCTAGACACCAGAACTCTTCTTGCCACCGGATCATAGCACTTGTATCCCTTCTGAGTTGTGGAGTAGCCTATAAACATTGCCTTTGTACTCTTGACTTCTAACTTGTTTCTCATCTCTCGAGGAATCAGAACATAGCAGAGGCATCCAAAGACCCGTAGATAGTCCACTGATGGTTTATACTTGTTTAGAACCTCAAAGGGGGCTTGATCATTCAGTACCTTTGTAGGTGTGCGGTTGATGAGATAGCAAGCAGTAGTCACAGCATCACTCCAAAATCTCTTAGGAACATTTGCTTGAAACATTAAGGACCTTGCGACCTCCATGAGATGGCGATTCTTCCTCTCAGCCACTCCATTTTCTGAGGAGTGTAAGGGCAACTGGTCTGGTGAAGGATCCCATGTCGAGCTAAGTGATCCTTGAAGGCATGACTTGTGTACTCTCCTCCATTATCTGATCTAAAAATTTTAAACTTGGCATGATAATGGTTAGTGACATAGGATTGAAAGTTTTTAAATGCATCAAGGACTCTATCTTTAGATGGAATGAGTGTTAACCAGGTGTATTTGGATTTTTCATCAATGAATGTCACAAAATACTTATGATTATCCCTAGATATGCAAGGAGCAGTCCAAACATCAGAATGAATTAAATCAAAGCACTTCTCATAAACAGTAGATGATCTTGGAAAGACATTCTTACAATGCTTGCCTAAAATGCAAGCTTCACACTCATTATTTTCGAAAACAACACCTGGTAACATCAAGTTCAAAGCTCTAACATGCAGATGTCCTAGTCTAGCATGCCACAAAGCATTCTTATTCAAAGTAGAAGAAACAGTAGTGAAGGAACAACTAAAATTAGAAACATGATCAAGCTCTTCAAGCATATATAACTCGCCATTGGTAACTCCTTTTCCAATCATCCTTTGGCTCTCAATATCCTGAAACTCAACCACGTTAGGACTGAATATCACCTTACAATTCAAATCATTAGTGCATTTCTTAACTGATAACAGGTTTGAAGTGAATTCAGGCATATAGAAAGCTCTTGAGTTCTTACTAAATAGTTTTAGATTTCCCACTCCTCTAATAGGAATCTTATCACCATTAGCAATCATGACATGACCATTAGCTGGTTCAATATCTTTGATCAGATTGGTGTCACTTATCATGTGATGGGAGGCTCCTGAGTCTACTATCAAAGGTTTAGCTGAGCTATTAGCAATATGGCAGGTACCTTTAGGACTAGAACAAGCAAGACTTTGGCGGTTCATTTCATTTTCTAATGTCCTACCAGTTCTATCAGTCCTAAGATCATTCACATTCTCTAGCTTACTAGCAACCATTTAAGCACCAAGAGAATACCCATTAAGGTTACCAAAGGTGTTACCATTCTCCTTGAGCATTTTTATGAGGGCTTCAATGTCAGACCTCCGGATGTAGTCCTGATCATTGTTCCTGCTAGTACCACCCGTGTAGGCAACCAGGGACTTTCCTTCACTTGCCTCCCTCTTATCACCATCGGTTGTCTTGCTTGAGCTTGCAACAGTTGACCCCTCCGAGATGGGAGCTCTAGCTTCCCTCTCCTTCATGAACTTGGTCGGCTTGAGATGTGGGTGGAGGATCCAGCACTGACTCTTCTTGTGGCCGTGCTTCTTGAAATGATCACAGTTACCATTAAACCTCCAGTCTTCATACTTGTTGAAAGCAGCTTTGTTTTCCATTGGTGTTTCAACCTGATCAGTTTGCGCAGCTTGGTTAGCCAAGGTAAGCTCCCCCTTACCTCCAAACAACCCAATAGAGCCTTGCTCCTTTTGTATCTGAGCACACACATCTTCTAGAGATGGAAGCTTCTCAGCTCTCAGGATATGCTTGATGAGGCTGTTGTAGGGAGGGTTTAGAGTTAGCAGGAGCCCAAAGACCTTATCTTGGTCACGCCTTTCATTCAACTCATCAGCATCAACCGTGCTTGGTCTCAGCATCTCTAACTCGGACCAGAGAGCTCGGAACCTTCCAAGATGCTTAGTGAACTCCATATCTTCTTGTAGCAACCCGTTGATTGCTCTCTTCACCTCAAACACTCGGCTCAAGTTTGAGATGTTTCCATACACCTTCTTCAAGGTATCCCATAGATCCTTTGCTGTTTCACAGTAGCTATAAGCTTCCATGATAGGAGTCTCAAGAGATCCTTGAAGAAGTGTCATAACCATCATGTCTTCTTGCTGCCATTTCTCCACCTCACTTGTGGCACTTGCAGCTTCACCTTCTTGAGTAATGAGCTTAGGAGCTTCACCGGATGTGATATGCCCCCATAAGCCCTTACTTCCCACAGCAGTCTTCACCAAACGAGACCACAACAGATAGTTACTCCCCTTGAGAGTAACCGGAACCTTCATGCTAACACTATCCATCTACAACCAGCTTGACTTCAAAAGCTTGGAAATGAGTGGATCTATACCTTAGAACACGGATGAACTCAGAAACGAGAGGAAAGGTTGAGTCTTTGAAGGTAAGAACGTGAAAGACTCAAGCTTTTACACCACACAAGCTTCAAACTTCAGTCTTCTACCCGGATCTTCAAAGAACAGCCTTGGATCTTCAAAAAACTTCAACCTTGATCTTCTTCAACTCGATGAACACAAACCCAGATCGTGATGAACCTGGCTCTGATACCATAAGATCTTTTAAGATCTTAGATGAATAAGTAACCAGAAGAAGACTAGAAACAGATTATATGAAAGAAAGACTCGGTTTAGACTAAGAACTAAGAAGATTTATGAAAGACTATGAAGAACATTATGAGACTCGAAAGTTTAGAGAGAACTGTATGCTTTATTCATAGAGAGGGTTCAGAATATATAGAGAGGGTTTACAAGGGTTTCGTAAAGCAAAAAGAGGTAAGGTATGTGGACAGGAGAAGAGGTGCGTCCCATGGTTCAAACGAGTAGCTCTGGTGGCTAGATGCCAATGGCATCTTGACTAGATGCTCCTCACTTTACGGCTTGCACCGGCTGGTAAGCTTGACCAAGCCTTATCCAGAAACGGTAACCTTGGCGCCTAAAGATTCAAGGTTTACCCGACCCAACCTTTCCTTTCACTCCAAGTTACCCACTCGATCTCCTCATGGTAAGTAATCTCCTCTTTTACCTTTTTACCTTTTTCACCTCAGTAAATTTTTCTGTACGGACAACTCCATTATTGCACATTGCCAAAACATGGTTTAAAGCTCTTTTGGGTCGACCTTGTACGGCTGTACGGCCTGTACGGCCTTGTACGGCCTGTACGGCCTTGTACGGACAAGGTCGACTCAAACCCTTCTCTTTTCCTCCTTCTCTCTAATCAACACAAACTAGTTACCTCAACTTAACACAAGTGTGGGTACATCTAAGGAAAGAGAGATTTCCAAATGAAAGGAAATCTAAACTGATGCCGTGGGTCGATGGACCTTTTGAGGTCATAAAGAAGATCAGCAACAATGCCTACAAGCTGGACCTCCAAGGTAAGTATAATGTGAGTAATAGCTTCAATGTTACTGACTTGATCCCTTTTGTCGCAGATGATCCAGATTTGAGGACAAATCCTTTTCAAGAGGGAGGGGATGATGTGATCATGGACCAGACAACTAATGGAGATGATGAGCTGTTGGACAAACCAAATGATGAAGATGCATTGTCCATTCCAGAAGGGCCTATGACTCGTTCCAGATCAAAGAAGCTCAAGGAAGCTATTAGAGGATTACTTAAGATGTCACTCATACAAGAAGATTGTCTTGGCCAAAGCTTGATCAACCAAGACACTCTCACCACCTTTCAAACTACCCCTTTATCAAGCTGATCATCAACTAGGCAAACAACCTAAGTGTGCTCTTTTTCTCTACCTTTGGCTTTGTCCCAATGGGTTTTCTAAAGTTAGGTTTTTAACGAGGCCTTAGTTTGCTTTACAAATCACCTAGTTGATGTATCTTAGTATATGCATGATATATGCATATTAGGACCGACCACATTTCTATCTTAGGATAAGTTTTAAACTATGGTTTTTATTTCATTAAGTTCTCGAAACCTAAAGGAGCATGTTCCTCGGTTTCTATTTAAACTCTTGTAAACCTTCATTCTATGGCACACAGTCTTTTATTCTAAACCTTTTGTATTCTCTCTTTCTCTCTGATATTTGTCGAGTGCAAGAGCTTGCTGGTGAGTCATATCCGACGTCTAAAGGGTTCTAGTTTGGTGTGTCATATCCGATCTAGTGCCTAGGAGTATCAAGGAGATCATCCACACCTCTTTGTGTCACCAATCGATCCACAAGCCTTGGTAAACTTGAGTCTTTTGATTCGTTTACGCAAGGATCTATCCCAAACAATCCAGAGAAGCATCCTAGGAACGTGTTAGGATGCATACAATTCATGTGAAAAATTTGCTGCTGGGCATTACTTTAGACTGGATGGGTTCTTATTCTATGACAATCGCTTGTGTGTGCCTAACTGCTCTTTGAGAGATTTGTTTGTTAGGAAATCTCATGGAGGAAGCCTCATGGGGCATTTTGGAATTGCCAAGACCCTCAAGGTTTTGCAGGATCATTTCTTTTGGCCACACATGAAGAGAGATGTTGAACGAATCTGTGGAAGGTGTGCAACGTGCAAACAAACTAAATCTAAGGTCCAATCTCATGGTTTGTACACTCCATTACCTATCCCTTATAATCCATGGAATGATATCTCTATGGACTTCATTGTAGGATTGCCTAGAACTAGAACTGGAAAGGATTCTATCTTTGTTGTGGTAGATAGGTTTTCAAAAATGGCACATTTCATTGCTTGCCACAAGACTGATGATGCATTGCACGTAGCCAACTTGTTCTTTAAAGAGATAGTCCGTTTGCATGGCATGCCTAAAACTATAGTGTCAGATAGAGATGCTAAATTTCTAAGTTATTTCTGGAAGACCCTTTGGTCTAAGCTAGGCACTAAGCTATTGTTCTCAACCACATGCCATCCACAAACTGATGGACAAACTGAACTAGTCAATAGGACACTAGGAACTCTTTTGAGAGCATTCATTAAAAAGAACTTGAAATCATGGGAAGACTATTTTCCTCATTGTGAATTTGCATACAATCATTCTATGCATTCTGCTTCTAAGTTTTCACCATTTGAAATTGTTTATGGGTTTAATCCCACCTCTCCTTTGGATCTAATGCCTTTACCTGAGTGTGAAAGAGTTAGTATGGATGGCAAGAAGAAGGCTGAGATGGTACAACAGATTCATGAGCAAGCTAGACGCAACATTGAAGATAAACCAAAGCAGTATGTCAAACATGCCAACAAAGGAAAACATGAGAAGGTGTTTGAAGTTGGTGACCAAGTGTGGGTACATCTAAGGAAAGAGAGATTTCCAAATGAAAGGAAATCTAAACTGATGCCACGGGTCGATGGACCTTTTGAGATCGTAAAGAAGATCAGCAACAATGCCTACAAGCTGGACCTCCAAGGTAAGTATGATGTGAGTAATAGCTTCAATGTTACTGACTTGATCCCTTTTGTCGCAGATGAGCCAGATTTGAGGAAAAATCCTTTTCAAGAGGGAGGGGATGATGTGATCATGGACCAGACAACTAATGGAGATGATGAGCTGATGGACAAACCAAATGATGAAGATGCATTGTCCATTCCAGAAGGGCCTATGACTCGTTCTAGATCAAAGAAGCTCAAGGAAGCTATTGGAGGATTACTTAAGATGTCACTCATACAAGAAGATTGTCTTGGCCAAAGCTTGATCAACCAAGACACTCTCACCACCATTCAAGCTACCCCTTTATCAAGCTGATCATCAACTAGGCAAGCAACCTAAGTGTGCTC
Source organism: Moricandia arvensis (assembly GCA_905132765.1). Taxonomy (NCBI): domain Eukaryota; kingdom Viridiplantae; phylum Streptophyta; class Magnoliopsida; order Brassicales; family Brassicaceae; genus Moricandia; species Moricandia arvensis. Next base: position 6,036 of record CAJHQP010002701.1, read on the forward strand.
TTTTTCTCTACCTTTGGTTTTGTCCCAATGGGTTTTCTAAAGTTAGGTTTTTAACGAGGCCTTAGTTTGCTTCACAAATCACCTAGTTGATGTATCTTAGTATATGCATGATATATACATATTTGGACCGACCATATTTCTATCTTAGGATAAGTTTTAAACTATGGTTTTTATTTCATTAAGTTCTCGAAACCTAAAGGAGCATGATGTTAAGTTGAGGTAACTAGTTTGTGTTGAATAGAGAGAAGGAGGAAAGGACAAGGGTTTGAGTCGACCTTGTCCGTACAAGGCCGTACAGGCCGTACAAGGTCGACCCAAAAGAGCTTAAAACCATGTTTTGGCAATGTGCAGAAAAAGTTACTGAGGTGAAAAAGGTAAAAAGGTAAAAGAGGAGATTATTTACCATGAGGAGATCGAGTGGGTAACTTGGAGTGAAATGAAAGGTTGGGTCGGGTAAACCTTGAAGCTTTAGGTGCCAAGGTTACCGTTTTTGGATAAGGCTTGGTCAAGCTTACCAGCCGGTGCAAGCTGTAAAGTGAGGAGCATCTAGTCAAGGTGCCATTGGCATCTAGCCACCAGACCCACTCGTTTGAACCATGGGACGCGCCTCTTCTCCTATCCACATACCTTGCCTCTCTTTGCTTTACGAAACCCTTGTAAACCCTCTTTATATATTCTGAACTCTCTCTATGAATAAAGCATACAGTTCTCTCTAAACTTTCGAGTCTCATAATGTTCTTCATAGTCTTTCATAAATCTTCTTAGTTCTTAGTCTAAGCCGAGTCTTTCTTTCATCAAATCTGTTTCTAGTCTTGTTCTGGTTACTTATTCATCTAAGATCTTAAAAGATCTTATGGTATCAGAGCCAGGTTCATCACGATCTGGGTTTGTGTTCATCGAGTTGAAGAAGATCAAGGTTGAAGTTTTTTGAAGATCCAAGGCTGTTCTTTGAAGATCCGGGTAGAAGACTGAAGTTTGAAGCTTGTGTGGTGTAAAAGCTTGAGTCTTTCATGTTCTTACCTTCAAAGACTCAACCTTTCCTCTCGTATCTGAGTTCATCTGTGTTCTAAGGTATAGATCCACACATTTCCAAGCTTTTGAAGTCAAGCTGGTTGTAGATGGATAGTGTTAGCATGAAGGTTCCGGTTACTCTCAAGGGGAGTAACTATCTGTTGTGGTCTCGTTTGGTGAAGACTGCTGTGGGAAGTAAGGGCTTATGGGGGCATATCACATCCGGTGAAGCTCCTAAGCTCATTACTCAAGAAGGTGAAGCTGCAAGTGCCACAAGTGAGGTGGAGAAATGGCAGCAAGAAGACATGATGGTTATGACACTTCTTCAAGGATCTCTTGAGACTCCTATCATGGAAGCTTATAGCTACTGTGAAACCGCAAAGGATCTATGGGATACCTTGAAGAAGGTGTATGGAAACATCTCAAACTTGAGCCGAGTGTTTAAGGTGAAGAGAGCAATCAACGGGTTGCTACAAGAAGATATGGAGTTCACTAAGCATCTTGGAAGGTTCCGAGCTCTCTGGTCCGAGTTAGAGATGCTGAGACCAAGCGCGGTTGATGCTGATGAGTTGAATGAAAGGCGTGAGCTGTTGGATAAGCTTCATTACTTAGGATAGAAGTTATCCTTAAGGGATTAGGATAACTATAGATATATGTAAAAAAGGAAAAGATAAACCTATTACTAGATAGAGAAGGATTTCTATTTAGCTATATAAGTAGATATCGGTTTGTGATGAACTACTAAGGAAGATAATGAGCTTGTGTTTAGTTTTGAGAAAGTTTCTAAACATAATAAAACAAAGGATACTTTTATACAAGCTTACGTTTGTTACGACTTTATTTGGTATCAGAGCCTGGTTTGCACTAAGAAGATCGAGACACATAAACTATGGGTGATACGAAGCCTCCGACGAAGACGAGAGATGCTGTACCGTCCGCAGTTGTTTGTCCGATGCTTTCCTCATCAAATTATACTGTCTGGGCAATGAGGATGAAAGTATTATTAAGAGTTCATAAGGTTTGGGAAACAATCGATCCTGGATCAAAAGATGAAGAGAAGAATGATATTGCAACAGCACTCCTGTTTCAATCAATACCTGAGAATTTAATTCTGCAGGTAGGTGAACAAGACTCCCCTAAAGAGATTTGGGAAGCCATCAAATCTAGAAACCTTGGTGCAGAACGGGTAAAAGAAGCACGTCTACAAACACTAATGAATGAATTTGAACGATTAAAGATGAAAGACTCAGAAACTGTTGATATCTTCTCCGGGAAGTTATCAGAGATCGCTGCAAAATCTGCCTCGTTAGGTCAAGTACTTGAAGAATCGAAACTCGTAAAGAAGTTTTTGAATTGCTTACCAAGATCCATGTACATTCATATCATAGATTCTCTCGAGCAAGTTCTTGACTTAAATAAAACCAGTTATGAAGACATTGTTGGGAGATTAAAAGCTTACGAGGAACGGATACTCGATGAAACAACACATGAACCACAAGGAAATCTTCTCTACGCAAACTCTGATAGAAGAACAGAGCATTCACGAGGAAGAGGCAGAGGATGGAGCCGTGGTCGAGGATATAGAGGCAGAGGAAAAGGTCGTGGTTACTCACATTCGCAAGACAGACAAAAGGAGAAGAACCAGGACACTTTGTTTCAGTTTGTCCGGATAAAAGGACAAACAATCAAGAGATAAATAAAGTAGAAACAGAGGAAGCTGATGCCGCCTTGTATCTACACGAAACGGTCTACCTTAATGAAGAAAAGGCAATACCGAAACAGTATTAAACCAACAAGAAGGAAGAAGGGGTTTGGTACTTAGATAACGGCGCAAGCAACCACATGACGGGTGAAATTTCATACTTTGCAGAGTTAAATCAAAACATCAAAGGAAAGGTAAAGTTCGGCGATGGATCATGTGTAGACATTATAGGAAAAGGTACAATTCTGTTCGAAGCAAAAACGGGTGAACAAAAGCTTCTTGCAGACATCTACTACATTCCTGAACTTAAAAGCAATATACTGAGTTTAGGGCAAGCCACCGAGCAAGGTTGCGATGTCAGAATGAAGTATAATTATTTGACATTGAGAGATCCTAATGGGAGGCTACTAATAAAGGTATTAAGGGCGTCGAACCGTTTATACAAAATCTCTCTCAAGATCGGAAAACCAGCATTCTTACATGCAAGGATAGAGGAAGAAGCGTGGAGGTGGCACGCCAAACTTGATCATATCAGTTTTAAAACCATGAGAGCCATGGCTACTCAAGACATGGTTCACGGACTACCTGAGATTCAAGAAGAAAAGAAGATTTGTGAGTCTTGCTTAGTAGGAAAGCAAACACGACAAACTTTCCCTAAATCGACTTTTTACAGATCAACTCGGGCCTTGGAGCTTCTACATGCTGATCTCTGCGGTCCGATATCACCATCAACACCGTCGCATAACAAATATAAATTTGTTATAATCGATGACTGTACCAGATATATGTGGACAATATTGTTAAAAGACAAAAGCGAGGCATATGAGAAGTTCATAGCGTTTAAACACCTTGTTGAAAAGGACACTAACAAGGAAATATTAACTCTTCGCACGGACAGAGGAGGTAAGTTTACATCAAGAGAGTTCCAAGACTTCTGTAGCAATAATGGTATTAGACGTCATCTCACTGCTCCATACACACCACAGCAGAACGGTGTGGTCAAAAGAAGAAATCGGACACTTATGGAGATGACACGAAGCATTCTAAAAGCTATGAACATTCCAAATTATATGTGGGGAGAAGCTACACGTCATGCTACTTATTTAATCAATTGTGTTCCTACAAGAGCACTAAAAAATCAGACACCGTACGAGAGTTTAAAAGGAAGAAAACCGAGCATTGGTCACATAAGGATATTTGGCTGTCTTGCTCATGCAAAAATAGACTCTGCACACTTGAAAAAAACTCGATGATCGATCGCAAACACTAGTTCATCTCGGGATTGAACCAGGATCGAAGGCTTACAGATTGTATAATCCTACATCTTGACGCATAATAGTAAGCCGCGATGTGGTTTTTGACGAGAAAACTTGCTGGAACTTGAAGGGAGAAGATAAGGAAGAAACTAGTGAATCTGGAATGTTTAAGTTATCCTGGGGAACAACAATGGATGATGGGCATGGTCCATTTACTATTGGAACACCGCACGAAGGAGATACAGCTGCAACCGAAGAAAGTATTAATGAAACCGATGATCAAAACGAAGATACAGGGTCCAACGTAACAGAGGACCCTGAACCTAGAAGATCGTCACGTCAAACTACTCGTCCAAGCTATCTAGACGATTATGTACTTATGGCAAGTCTAGAGTGTGAAACTTTGTTTCTCTTACTCAATGATGAACCGTATAATTATCAAGAAGCGTGCAAGAACAAGCGATGGAAGGCAGCATGTTTTGACGAGATTGACTCAATAAAAAAAAATAAAACATGGGTACTCGTCGACAAACCACTAGAAGCGAAGGTTATAGGTCTTAAATGGATATTTAAGATCAAACGAAATGCAGATGGAACGATTAATAAGTTCAAGTCAAGGTTAGTTGCGAAAGGATATGTACAAGAACTTGGGATAGACTTCGAAGAGGTATTTGCCCCTGTAGCACGCATGGAAACAATCAGACTTCTGATCGGTTTGGCCGCTGCAAATAAATGGGAGATTCACCACTTAGATGTCAAAACTGCCTTTCTACATGGGGAACTAAATGAAGACATATATGTATCGCAACCTGAAGGGTTTGAAAAGAAGGGAGAAGAACATAAGGTTTTCAAACTTTTCAAGGCATTATATGGACTTAGACAAGCTCTGAGGGCATGGAATACAAAGCTCGATCAGATACTAAAAGACTTGAGCTTCAAGTAGTGCTCCAAAGAGAGCTCGGTTTATAGAAAAGAAAGGAGAAAAGCTTCTGATCGTAGCAACTTACGTCGATGACCTGTTTATAACCGGAAATACACTCAGCTCAATCATTGAATTCAAGACGTCAATGGCAGAAAAATTTGAAATGTCTGATCTCGGCAAACTAACCTACTACCTTGGTATCGAAGTAAGACAAGTCTCAGACGGGATTGAGATCAAGCAGGAAGCATACGCACGTCGTATACTGCAAGAAGCAGGGATGGACGCCTGCAACTCATCACAAATACCTATGGAGTTTGGTCTAAAGCTGTCGAAAGCGACAGAAGAGGCTGAGATCGATGCAACCATTTTTAGACGAAGGATTGGCTGTCTAAGGTACTTATTGCATACAAGACCCGACCTAGCCTTCTCTGTCGGCATACTTAGTAGATATATGCACTCTCCTCGTATATCTCATGGAAACGCAATGAAGCAAATACTGAAGTACCTACAAGGAACCTTGGGATACGGCTTAAAGTACAAGAAGGATGGATTGCATACTCTCACTGGCTTTAGTGATAGTAGTCATAACACAGACTCGGACGATGGAAAAAGCACCACCGGACACCTATTTTGTTTTGGCAAAACACCAATAACATGGTGCTCTCAAAAGCAAGAAACAGTGGCACTATCGTCATGCGAAGCAGAATTTATGGCTGCAACGGAAGCCGCAAAGCAAGCTATTTGGCTTCAAGACTTAATGAGCGAAATTACAGGTAAAAAGATAGTGAAGATGGTGATTCAAGTGGACAACAAATCAGGTATTGCCTTGACCAAGAACCCTGTCTTTCACTGTCAAAGCAAGCACATTCATAAGAAATATCATTTCATACGTGAATGTGTTGAAGGAATCAAATCAATGTTGAATATGTTCCCGGAAAGGATCAGCTTGCGGACATACTAACAAAAGCATTGGCTAGGATACAGTTCAAGGAGATGAGGGATCGAATTCAAGTTCTCAACTTAAGCAAAGAAGTTTTGAAGCTTAAGGGGGAGAATGTTGGATAAGCTTCATTACTTAGGATAGAAGTTATCCTTAAAGGATTAGGATAACTAAATATATATGTAAAAAAGGAAAAGATAAACCTATTACTAGATAGAGAAGGATTTCTATTTAGCTATATAAGTAGACATCGGTTTGTGATGAACTACTAAGGAAGATAATAAGCTTGTGTTTAGTTTTGAGAAAGTTTCTAAACATAATAAAACGAAGGATAGTTTTATACAAGCTTACGTTTGTTACGACTTTATGAGCAAGATAAGGTCTTTGGGCTCCTGCTCACTCTAAACCCTGCCTACAACAGCCTCATCAAGCATATCCTAAGAGCTGAGAAGCTTCCATCTCTAGAAGATGTGTGTGCTCAGATACAAAAGGAGCAAGGCTCTATTGGGTTGTTTGGAGGTGAGGGGGAGCTTACCTTGGCTAACCAAGCTGCGCAAACTGATCAGGTTGAAACACCAATGGCAAACAAAGCTGCTTTCAACAAGTATGAAGACCGGAGGTTTAATGGTAACTGTGATCATTGCAAGAAGAACTGCCACAAGAAGAGTCAGTGCTGGATCCTCCACCCACATCTCAAGCCGCCAAGTTCATGAAGGAGAGGGAAGCTAGAGCTCACATCTCGGAGGGGTCAACTGTTGCAAGCTCAAGCAATACAACCGATGGTGATAAGAGGGAGGCAAGTGAAGGAAAGTCCCTGGTTGACTACACGGGTGGTACTAGCAGGAACAATGATCAGGACTACATCCGGAGGTCTGACATTGAAGCCCTCATCAAAATGCTCAAGGAGAATGGTAACACCTTTGGTAACCTTAATGGGCATTCTCTTGGTGCTTGAATGGTTGCTAGTAAGCTAGAGAATTTGAATGATCTTAGGACTGATAGAACTGGTAGGACATTAGAAAATGAAATTAACCGCCAAAGTCTTGCTTGTTCTAGTCCTAAAGGTACCTGCCATATTGCTAATAGCTCAGCTAAACCTTTGATAGTAGACTCAGGAGCCTCCCATCACATGATAAGTGACACCAATCTGATCAAAGATATTGAACCAGCTAATGGTCATGTCATGATTGCTAATGGTGATAAGATTCCTATTAGAAAAGTGGGAAATCTAAAACTGTTTAGTAAGAACTCAAGAGCTTTCTATATGCCTGAATTCACTTCAAACCTGTTATCAGTTAAGAAATGCACTAATGATTTGAATTGTACGGTGATATTCAGTCCTAACGAGGTTGAGTTTCAGGATATTGAGAGCCAAAGGATGATTGGAAAAGGAGTTGCCAAGGGCGAGTTATATATGCTTGAAGAGCTTGATCCTGTTTCTAATTTTAGTTGTTCCTTCACTACTGTTTCCTCTGCTTTGAATAAGAATGCTTTGTGGCATGCTAGACTAGGACATCCTCATGTTAGAGCTTTGAACTTGATGTTACCAGGTGTTGTTTTCGAAAATAATGAGTGTGAAGCTTGCATTTTAGGCAAGCATTGTAAGAATGTCTTTCCAAGATCATCTACTGTTTATGAGAAGTGCTTTGATTTAATTCATTCTGATGTTTGGACTGCTCCTTGCATATCTAGGGATAATCATAAGTATTTTGTGACATTCATTGATGAAAAATCCAAATACACCTGGTTAACACTCATTCCATCTAAAGATAAGAGTCCTTGATGCATTTAAAAACTTTCAATCCTATGTGACTAACCATTATCATGCCAAGTTTAAAATTTTTAGATCAGATAATGGAGGAGAGTACACAAGTCATGCCTTCAAGGATCACTTAGCTCGACATGGGATCCTTCACCCGACCAGTTGCCCTTACACTCCTCAGCAAAATGGAGTGGCTGAGAGGAAGAATCGCCATCTCAGGGAGGTCGCAAGGTCCTTAATGTTTCAAGCAAATGTTCCTAAGAGATTTTGGAGTGATGTTGTGACTACTGCTTGCTATCTCATCAACCGCACACCTACAAAGGTACTGAATGATCAAGCCCCCTTTGAGGTTCAAAACAAGTATAAACCATCAGTGGACTATCTATGGGTCTTTGGATGCCTCTGCTATGTTCTAATTTCCTGGAGAGATGAGAAACAAGTTAGAAGTCAAGAGTACAAAGGCAATGTTTATAGGCTAGTCCACAACTCAGAAGGGATACAAGTGCTATGATCCGATGGCAAGAAGAGTTCTGGTGTCTAGGGATGTCAAGTTCATAGAAGAAAGGGGGTATTATGAGGAGAAGAATTAAGAAGAGTTGAAGGACCTTACCTCGGATAAGGCAGCAACTCTTAGAATTATCTTGGAAGGTCTTGGCATTAGAGTGACCAAGAACCCGAATGGAAGTGGTCCAACTGGGACAAATGAAGCAAATCAGTCTCCCCACCTTGATCATGAGGGGGAAACACTGAAGATCAAGAAGGTGAAGAAGAATCTGGTAGTGGTGAAGAGTTTGATTCGGGACAAGAAGACTTTGACTCTCCAGGGGAAGATATAAGTTCAGGTTCTCATGATCAAGGTGGAGATACTCAAGAAGGTCAGAGAAGTACTGAACATCATGGGGAGGAAGAACCGGAGGAAAGGGAAGTAGAATAGCAGCAACAGCTGAGAAGAAGTTCTAGGATAAGAAAACCACCATCTGATTGGGTTAACACTAGGGTCTACTATAATGCCCAAGCTGTTGCTCATCCATCTCAAGTGGTCTGCTCCTTTACTAAGTATCCAGAAGAGCATTGTTCCTTTATGGTTAGTCTGGACGAGACCTATATACCAAGATCTTATGAGGAAGCTGTCAAAGACAAGGAGTGGAAGGAGTCAGTTGGTGCTGAAGCAAGTGCCATGATTAAGAATGATACATGGTATGAGAGTGAACTACCAAGAGGGAAGAAGGCTATGACCAGTAGATGGATCTTTACCATCAAATACTTGGCAAATGGGAAGATTGATAGGAAGAAAACCAGGTTGGTTGCAAGAGGATTTACTCAAACCTATGGAGAAGATTATGTGGATACGTTTGCTCCAGTTGCAAAACTTCACACCAATAGGATCATACTGTCTCTTGCGGTTAACCTTGAGTGGGGTCTTTGGCAAATGGATGTGAAGAATGCCTTTCTTCAAGGAGAACTTGAAGATGAGGTTTACATGCATCCTCCACCAGGCCTGGAACACTTAGTAAAGAAGGGAAATGTTCTTTGGCTTAAGAAGGCAATCTATGGTCTCAAACAATCTCCTAGAGCCTGGTACAACAAGCTGAGCACAACTCTCAATGGAAAAGGGTTCAAGAAATCTGAACTGGATCATACCTTGTTCACTCTCTCGACCACATCAGGTATAGTAGTCCTTCTTGTGTATGTTGATGATATCATCATCACAGGAAGTGACCAGGCAGGTATTCAATCCACTAAAGACTTCCTTAAATCTGTGTTTGAAATTAAAGATTTGGGAGAGATGAAATACTTCCTTGGTATTGAGATATGTAGATCCAAGGAAGGTTTGTTTCTGTCCCAGAGAAAGTATACACTTGATCTCTTGAAAGATGCAGGGAAGCATGGAGGAAAGACAGCCAAGATGCCACTAGAGGATGTGTACAAGGTTCCTCGTGAGGGGGAGATTGAAGACAACCGGCCATTCCATGATCCTAAGCTTTATAGAAAGCTTGTTGGTAAGTTAATATACCTTACCATTACGCGACCTGATATCTGTTTTGCTGTGAACCAGGTGAGTCAACACATGCAAATCCCAAAGGAACATCACGGGCACATGGTTGAAAGGATCCTGATGTATCTCAACGGATCATCAAACCTTGGAGTATGGATGGGGTGCAACAGAAGCACTGAAGTAGTGGGCTATTGTGATGCGGATTGGGCAGAAGATAGGATGGACAGGAAGTCGACCACTGGATACTGCACCTTCATAGGTGGGAACCTAGTCACCTGGAAGAGCAAGAAGCAGAAGGTGGTCTCTTGTTCCAGTGCCGGAGCTGAGTATAGGGCAATGCTTAAACTCACAAACGAGCTGGTGTGGAACAAAGGCATTCTAAAGCATGTGGAGGTTGATTAGTCTACACCAATGTCTATGCATTGTGATAATCAAGCTGCGATCCATATAGCCTCCAACTCAGTTTTCCATGAAAGAACCAGGCACATTGAGGTGGATTGTCACAAGGTGAGACAAATGATTGGATTAGGAGTGATCTTGCCGTGCTGTACAAGAAGTGAAGATCAGTTGGCAGATGTGTTTACAAAGGCAGCGAGACAGAAGACAATGGAGTCCATCCATGTGAGGTTGGGACTCATTGATCTAAACCAACTTAGCTAATCACCTGCTATGGGGTCTCCACTCTTTTTCCCTCATCAAAGGGTTTTATCCCAACCAGGGTTTTCTCTTTGGTGAGGTTTTTAATGAGGGAGATCTCATAGCCTTCCAAGCTCAACTTGTTCCATATGGTCAAGATTGAGGGGGAGTGTTAACTTGAGGTAACTAGTTTGTGTTGAATAGAGAGAAGGAGGAAAAGAGAAGGTTTGGAGTCGACCTTGTCCGTACAAGGCCGTACAGGCCGTACAAGGTCGTACAGGTCGTACAGGCCGTACAGGCCGTACAAGGTCGACCCAAAAGAGCTTTAAACCATGTTTTGGCAATGTGCAAAAATGGGGTTGTCCGTACAGAAAAATTTACTGAGGTGAAAAAGGTAAAAAGGTAAAAGAGGAGATTACTTACCATGAGAAGATCGAGTGGGTAACTTGGAGTGAAAGGAAAGGTTAGGTCGGGTAAACCTTGAAGCTTTAGGCGCCAAGGTTACCGTTTGTGGATAAGGCTTGGTCAAGCTGGTGCGACCTGGATCAGCTTCAAATCTATGCTCTGGAAGTCAATACACGTCTCAGAAAGAATATGGGCCATAGCACAGCCTAATGGGCTTATTGGGCTTATTCATGAGGTATTGGACCGACAGAAGGCTGTGGGCCTTGATGAGCCCTTTATAAAGATAGCAATGACTATGGACCAACATGGACGTCTAGTATTCAACCTGATTGACCAAGGAAATGATGGAAGGAAGATGGTTGGACAGGAAATGAAATGGATGGTCTTGCATGATCGAGAAATGGACAGGTCAAACCGACATGGCCGAGAAATGAGTTGGAAATGGAAGATAAAGAACCAGAGCTGTAAATGAATTATCAGGAGTATTTTCATCATCCAAATGAGCTTAAGGAGGTACTTGGTCGTAGCAGAAACAAGACGGATTGAGCCCAAGCAAGAGTTGTTCGAAAAAGGCCTTTATCGGCCCAAAAAGTGGAAAGACAAGCCAGCTTGGATTATGATTGGGCCAAGAAGATTAAGCATGTCTAATATGGTTTATTTTAAGTTTATTTATGATTTTTTATTAAGTGTAAACCAATTGCAATTGGGTTTAGGGTTAGTAAACCAATTAAGAATAGGTTTAGACTAAACGAACTTGGTTTAGGTTTAGGGTTTTATTTTATTCATTATAAGCAGTCTTTCACGTTTTGTAATCAATCAATCAAGCAATAAACTTTTTCTGTCGTTTCTTTTCTGAGGAAATCTGGTTACTTTGTTCTATAATGAACACTTTCCATTGTTAAGGAGGTTGATCTTCTGTGGGAATCATCCTAGACATCAAGCAGGACGCCCCTGTGTCTCAGGAGTAGCAAAACAGCTTCTGAGCAATCCATAGCTCTTTAGCAAAGTCCATCATCATCATTTATCATACACCCACGCCCCCTTCAAGTGATCCAGGGAGAGACAGCCATTCCAGGGCCGTACCAAGTGGTATCAGAGCCACTTGAAGGTTAGGGTTTGTGTTCTTACTCTGAATCCACGTGATCTATTAGTTACCAAGCATATCTTCCATGTATTCTTCTGGTATCAAGACAAACCATGAGAAGAGGGTTGCGAGAAAAGCAACAAGGGAGTTGTTGCCGCAAGGGAAAGGAAACAATAAGAAAGCGGAGATGATCAGTGATTATGAGCACGTACAGGAAGCAAACAGGAGGACAAAACATGCTTATTTGCATAGCCCACAATTCCAACATGATTTGAGAAGAAATTTGCTTCAAGCTTTTGAGGGTTTGATAGTTATCGTACCAACAAAGCCAGATCGTGAGCCACTGAAAGCTCCTGATCTAAATCCACAAGAGGAAGCACGACCTGAAGAAGCAAAGACACTTGTTTTGGATCAGCTTAGGCCGTGGTCTAAGCCAGCTTTAAAACAGGCTGAGGAGGAAGAGGAGATTGAGTCCAAACCGGCAATTTCTTTTCAGGAACAACACTTTGATGATCAACTGATACAAGAGGAGAGATCATCAGTTATATGTGATCACGTGCCTGGTAAAAACCAAGCTGAAGAAGGAGTGCTTAATGGATCATATAAAGCTCATGAATCGGCAATTACTACTATGGCTGAAGAAGGTGATATCATTGAATCTTTTTCTTGTGATCTACTAACAAAACCTTCTGTATGGATTCAGATCAGCCTAGTGGAGCACCTGAGGTTTGTTAAGGGGCTGCAACACTTTGTTTTCGAACCAGGAGGAAGCTTGTGTTTGCATAAAAGCATCAACAACAATCTGATCGAAATAGCAGCAGCATTGAAGCTTGACTTGAAAGGGTTATTGCATGAACAGAGAGAACCAATGCTCATTTCTGGTTTATCCAAGCTGAGATCACGTTTCCAGAAGTCTAAACTCAAGGCTTTTGTTTGGTATCAGTGGAGAGAAGCTCAATCAGAAGCAATGAGATCTGAACTAAACAAGGAGCAGAAATTGCTTGCTCTAAGTGTTACTTGTAATGATCAGAGTCCAGTGAAGCCTCTAGGACGTGTGAAGGATATACAAAGCTTTGTGTTTGAGCCTGGAGGAGAGATAAATGTGCACAAGAGCTTTAACAACACCATTTTCCAAAGAGAAACAAATAAGCTCAGATTCGACCATCTTTTCACCCTTGAAGAGCTGGATTTGAGGACAAATCCTTCTAAAGGAGGAGGGAATGGTGCGACTTGGATCAGCTTCAAATCTATGCTCTGGAAGTCAATACACGTCTCAGAAAGAATATAGGCCATAGTACAGCTTAATGGGCTTATTGGAGAGCTTATTGGGCTTAGCAGAGTGGGTACACTCTATTGTCCACTGGTCCAAAACTCTCCAAGATGGAGAACACAAGAAGTATGGCGACTCCAATGGTGATTCCTGTGGTGCTCAAAGGCTCAAACTACCTCCTCTGGTCCAGGCTTGTGAAGACTGCTCTTGGAGGGAAAGGCTTGTGGAATCATTGTACACAAGCAGCTCCATCTAATTTTCAAGATGGAGGAAAATGGCAGAAAGAAGATTTCATGGTTTTGTTCATCCTCCAAAGCTCTCTTGAAGCTTCTATTATGGAGGCTTACCCATACTGTGAGAGTGCTAAAGAGCTTTGGGAGACTCTCCACAAGGTTTATGACAACTCATCCAACGTGAGCCGAGTGTATGAGCTCAAGAAGGCCATAAACGACCTGTCTCAGGAGGATTTGGAGTTTACTGACCACTTTGGAAAGTTTAGGTCCCTTTGGGCCGATCTTGATATGCTAAGACCATCTACAACAGATCCAAACATCCTAAATTAAAGAAGAGAGCAAGATAAGGTGTTTGGGCTGCTCCTCACTCTTCATCCAGCCTTCAATGATCTAGTAAAGTACATACTGAGGTCAGACAGGCTGCCATCTCTTGAAGAAGTGTGCTCCCAAATCCAAAAGGAACAAGGGTCACACGATTTGTTTGAAGGAAAGGAGTCTCTTTCCCTTGCCAATCAAGCAGCTGCCTCTCCTCAGTCACCAAAGATTTACTACAAGAAGGAGGAGAGGAGAGGAGTCAGGTGTGATCACTGCAAGCGAGATGGTCATACCAAGAAGAAGTGTTGGGATCTTCACCCACACCTCAAACCTTCCAAGTTCAGATTAACCATGGCCATGGAGGTTCAAGGAACTAGCTCAGGTTCCTTGGTTGTAAGTTAACCTCCTAAACCTCAATAAGAGCTTGTTCAGTTGTTTAAGTTGCTTCTGGTCAGATTTTGAGAGGATAAGAGTGAAAGATTGAGTAGAAACAGAGAATAAATGGATAGAATAGAGTTTGAGAGAGACTAGAAGAGATTTGGAGACTAAAAATTGAGACTTGGTTAAGAAACCATTTCGAGATGAAGAACACTAAGAACACTAGAGAGAAATAAGAGAGACTCGAAAATTGCTTGCTTTGATTAATGAGAGGAGTTACAAATATATAGGAGAGGAAACAAAGGTTTACAACGGGTAGAAGATAAGGTTTAGGATAAGCTTTCTCGCCAAGCATGTGCAGTCATCCGGTCTTAGGCGCGCCTAATTCAAACTTGTGGCTGGAGTGCTTCACACACGAGATTCCTTTGGCATCTTGACCAGATGCTCTTCCAGCACGATCCAGCCTGTCCAACACACCTCAGTCAAGCTTGATCCGCTTGGTAACTAGTAAGAGTAACTCTGGGTGGAGTTACTCTTACCCGGGTAACTTTTCTCGTCCAAGGTAAACTTTCTTCACCCACTTGTACGGACCACTAGTACGGCCTTGTACGAACCACTTGTACGGACACCTCCAAACTTCTTCCTCTCCATTTCATAAGTCTTTTCCAGCCTTCCTAATAGATCATAACTCCATCTCTTATTCGGTTTAACACTCCCCCTCAAGCTTGACCATTTGGAACAAGTCAAGCTTGGAATGTCATGAGATCTTCCTCATTAAAAACCTTGCCAAAGAAAACCCTCCTTAGGGATAAAACCTTAGCAAGGAAAAGAGTAAAGACCTCATGACAGGGGATTAGTTTCACCTAGTGAGATCAATGAGTCCCAACCTCTGATGGATGGACTCAAGTGTCTTCTGTCTCGGAGCCTTAGTAAACACATCAGCCAACTGGTCTTCACTCCGTGTATAGCAAGGTAAGATCACTCCTTGGACTATCATCTGTCTTACCTTGTGGCAGTCAACTTCAATGTGCTTGGTTCTCTCATGAAACACCGAGTTGGATGCAATGTGGATTGCGGCTTGATTGTCACAATGCATGGTCATTGGTGTGGCTTGATCAATCTCCAAGTGCTTTAGTATTCCCTTGATCCAGACTAACTCATTAGTCAGCTTCAACATGGCCCTATACTCAGCCTCAGCACTCGAGCAGGATACCACTTTCTGCTTCTTGCTCTTCCAAGTAACCAAGTTTCCACCAATGAAGGTGCAATAGCCTGTTGTAGACTTCCTATTTGCTCGATCTCCTGCCCAATCCGCATCACAGTATCCTACCACCTCAGTGCTCTTGTTGCATCCCATCCACACTCCTTGATCAGGTGAGCCATTCAGGTACATCAGAATTCGGTTAACCATGCTCCAATGATGTTCCTTTGGTCCTTGCATGTGTTGACTCACCTGGTTCACAGCAAAACATATATCAGGACGTGTAATGGTCAAGTAGATTAACTTACCAACAAGCTTTCTGTAAAGCTTGGCATCTTCAAACGGTTGACTGTCTTCAATCTCCCCCTCACGTGGAATCTTATACCCATCTTCTAATGGAGTCTTGACACTCTTCCCTCCAAGTCTACCTGCATCTTTCAAAAGATCAAGTGTATATTTTCTTTGAGAAAGGAATAAACCGTCCTTGGATCTACATATCTCAATCCCAAGGAAGTATTTCATTTCCCCCAAGTCTTTAATCTCAAAAACCGACTTTAGAAAGTCCTTGGTTGATTGAATCCCAACCTTGTCACTTCATGTGATGATGATATCATCAACATACACAAGAAGGACTACTATACCTGAGGAAGTGGTCAAGGTGAAGAGAGTGTGGTCGAGTTCAGTCTTCTTGAAACCCTTCCCATTGAGTGTTGTGCTCAACTTGGTGTACCATGCTCTAGGAGATTGCTTTAGACCATATATGGCCTTTTTCAACCTCAGAACGTTTCCATCTTTAACCAAGTGCTCAAGACCAGGAGGGGGAAGCATGTACACCTCATCTTCAAGCTCTCCTTGAAGGAAAGAATTCTTCACATCCATTTGCCAAAGACCCCATTCTAAGTTCACAGCATGGGAGAGAACTATCCGGATAGTATGTAGCTTGGCGACTGGAGCAAAGGTATCAATGTAGTCTTCTCTATATGTTTGAGTGAAACCTCTTGCCACCAGTCTTGTCTTTTTCCTTTCAACCTTCCCATTTGGGAGATACTTGATAGTAAAGATCCATCTGCTGGTCACAGCCTTCTTCCCTTTTGGTAGTTTACTCTCAAACCAAGTATCATTTTTAATCATTGCGTCTGCTTCAGCTCAAACTGTTTCCTTCCACTCTTTGTCTAGCATAGCCTCTTCATAGGATCTTGGTAACTGACTCTCATCCAAACTGATCATAAAGGCTTTGTGCTCTTCCGGGTAATGAGTCAGATTGGAAATAGCTTGGGCAGGATGAGCAACTGCTTGAGCATTATAGTATACCCGGTTGTTGATCCAGTTGGATGGAGGGTTTCTCACCCTTGTACTTCTTCTCAAAGGTTGAACTTCTTGATCTTCTTCTGGTTGAGCCTCCTCGACCTCTTCTTCTTCATGGTTTCCATCTTCAAATTCTTCATCACCTTGGTCCACACCTTGATCATGTTGGAACCTGATTCTTCATCATACTGCTCCTCAGGTTCATTTCCCCCCTCATGATCAAGGTGGGGTTCTTGTTCATTAGCCGTGGGAAGACTTTCTTGTTGTTGTCCTCCTCCACTCCTCGGATTCTCCAGTATTATCCTCAAGTTGGCTGCCTTATCAGAAGCCAAATCCTTGAGTTCTGCCTGGTTTTTCTCCTCATAGAACCCTCGCTCTTCCACAAACTTCACATCTCTAGACACCACTACCCTTCTGGTTGCTGGATCATAACACTTGTACCCTTTCTGAGTTGGTGAATAACCAATAAACATCCCCTTTGTGCTCTTGGCCTCCAACTTGTTCCTTAGCTACCCCGATTTATGAACAAAACAGAGACAACCAAAGACCCTGATATGATCTAAGGTTGGTCTATGCTTGTTCAATACCTCAAAGGGTGATTGATCTTCAAGAATCTTAGTTCGGTTGATAACAAGCAGTAGCCACCGCATCACTCCAAAACATCTTTGGCACATTGGCTTGGAACATCATGGACCTAACAACTTCCATAAGGTGTCGGTTCTTCCTTTCAGCAACTCCATTCTGTTGTGGGGTGTAAGGACAGCTTGTTTTGTGAAGAATACCATGCTTGGATAGATGTTGCTTGAAGGCCTGACTGCTATACTCCCCACCATTATCTGATCTAAAAAATTTCAGCTTAGAATTGAAATGGTTAGTCACATATGCTTGAAAATTTCTAAATGCATCAAGCACTCTATCCTTAGATGGGATCAAGGTTATCCAGGTGTATTTAGACTTATCATCTATGAATGTGACAAAGTACTTATGGTTCTCCCTAGATAAGCAAGGTGCAGTCCAAACATCCGAGTGTATTAAACAAAGCAGTGATCATAGATAGTAAAGACTTTTGAAACACAGTTTTACAATGCTTGCCTAAGATACAAGCTTCACATTCATTATTTTCAAACATAACACCTGGAACCATTAAGCTTAAAGCTCTAACATGAGGATGTCCTAGTCTAGTATGCCACAAAGCATTCCTATTCAAGGCAGAAACAGAAGTAAAGGAACAACTATGATCAGGTAAAGAAGTAAGCTCCTCAAGCAAGTAAAGGTCTCCTTTTGTAACTCCTTTCCCAATCAACCGACTGCTCTCAATATCCTGAAACTTCACATCATTAGGGCTAAAGATCACATTGCATTGCAAGTCATTAGTACATTTCTTAACTGATAACAAGTTTGAAGTAAACTCAGGCATGTAAAAGCATCTAGATTCTTTATCAAACAGTTTAAGCTTGCCTATACCCCTTATTGGAATTCTATCACCATTAGCTATCATAACATGTCCATGCGCAGGCTCAATATCTCTAATCAGACTTGTGTGACTAATCATATGATGAGATGCTCCTGAATCAACTATCAAAGGTTTAGACATGTTACAAGCACTATGAGATAAACCAGCATTCCTAGAGTGAGTATAAGTATCAGTGTTATCATGAGTACTAGCAATCTTAGATGCACCAAAAGAATACCCCATGAGGTTACCAAAAGTGTTACCATTGTCCTTGAGCATTTTGATGAGAGCATCCATCTCTGATCGGCGGATGAACTCATGCTCGTTTGGGCGGTTGGTTTGAGCCGTGTAGGTCACCAGCGCTTTGTTCTCACCACCTTCAGTCTCCTGTGCCCGAGTGGATGGCCCGGCTCCACCCCCTCCTTGCTGATCACTCCCTCCATAGCTCACATTCGCCCTTGCATCTCTGTCCTTCATGAACTTGGAAGGCTTGAGGTGAGGATGGAGGATCCAGCACTGATGCTTCTTGTGACCTTGTCTCTTACAATGATGACAGTTGCCATTGAACCTCCTTTCTTCAAAGCGATTCACCTTGTTGGCTTGAGGTACCTCAGCTTGGTTAGCCAAGGTAAGCTCCCCCTTTCCTCCAAATAGGCCCAACGATCCTTGCTCCTTTTGAATCTGTGCGCAGACTTCCTCCAAGGTGGGTAGCTTCTCTGCTCGCAAGATGTGTTTCACCAGGTCATTGTAGCTAGAGTTAAGAGTCACGAGCAAGCCAAAGACTTTATCTTGCTCCCTTCTCTCATTAAGCTCAGCTGTATCGGTTGTGCTTGGCCTCAACATCTCAAGTTCAGACCAAAAAGCTCTAAACTTTCCAATGTGCTTTGTGAACTCCATGTCTTCTTGAGCTAGACTGTTGATGGCTCGCTTGATCTCAAACACACGAGTAAGGTTTGAGATGTTACCATACACCTTCTGAAGAGTGTCCCACAGGTCCTTTGCCTTCTCACAGTAGCTGTATGCCTCAAGGATAGACGGATCTAGAGAGATTTAAAGGATAGACATCACCGTGTTGTCTTCCTGGATCCACTTCACTTCATCACATACGACAATCTCCTTGTCGCCTTCACGAGTAATGAGCTTTGGAGCCTCACCCTCAAGGATGTGGTTCCACAAACCCTTACTCCCCACTGCTGTCTTCACTGTTAACCTGAAGTGAAAAACCATCTCACTAAAGGTTAATGTGCAAAGCTTGGGCAAAACCCACTTAGAGACTGATCAAGGTCTAAGGAGGGTCCAGAAGCTTATGCAGAGCTAGAACAAGGTTCAGGAGGGGTTTACTATGATGGAAGAAGGCTTGGGTGCAATTTGGAAGCAAATGGTTGAGGTGCAAAAATAGGGTGGTCCGTACAGTACGGCCGTACGGACTGTACGGCCTGTACGGACGGGCCAACCTGGGAAACTTATTTTAGGTTTGTGCAAAAACCGGGTCAAGTTGTACGGACCAAACCCTAAATCCGTACAACCCTAGGTCTTACCTTGCATCCCAAGTCACAGAGAAGCTTCAATGGTGAAGAAAGAGTCTCAGATTGTTTGGAGAAGAAGAAGGGATCAGAATGGCATCTTTGAAGGCATCTGCGAGATGCTGCTTGTCTTGACCGTTTATGGATAAGGATAGGTTCCCCAACGAGAGGAAGTCCAAGTTGATGCCAAGGGTTGATGGACCTTTCGAGATCATCCACAAGATCAATGAAAATGCCTACAAACTTGATCTCCAAGGTAAGTATAATGTATCAAATAGCTTCAATGTCACTGACTTGGCTCCTTTTGCTGTAGATGAACCTGATTTGAGGACAAATCCTTTTCAAGAGGGAGGGGATGATGTGATCATGGACCAGCTCACTAAGGAGAACAAGGAGAGTCTAGATGAGCCACATGAAGCCACATTGCACCAGCAGCCTGGTGATGATGCTCTAGCCATTCCTGAAGGTCCCATGACTCGTTCCAGAGTCAAGAAGTTTAAAGAGAATGTTGTTGGATTACTCACTTCACATCCACAACAAGAAAGTCTTGGACAAGGTCTGATCCGAGATGTCTTGATCACAATTCAAGCCATCTCTACATCAAGCTGAGTTAGTGTCTAGGCAATACATGGGGTGCATGCTCTTTTCCTTGCTTTTGGTTTTGTCCCACGAGGTTTTCCGGAGGAAGGTTTTTAACGAGGCCACAACTTGTCTTCACATCACTTAGGCCCTATTCTCGGTCAAGGCTAAAGAAGTTTACATTTTTATGTCATTTTAAAGCTTATGTTAAAGTTAAACTATAGTTTCCTTTTTGCTTATTTCCGAAACCCTAGAGAGCATGTTCTCAGGGTCTCTTTATTTAAATGGGTCTCTAAACCCTATTGTAATCATCCATCCTTTAATCAACGAGTATTCTTTTCTTCTTGACGGCTCTCTCTCTAAGACAAGTTGTCGAGTTCTTCTGGTGTGTAGTAACCAGGAAACCTAAGGGTGTTTGCTTGGTGTGTCATATCCGAGTTATTCATCTAGGAGTATCAAGAGATCTTATCATCCCTATTGTGTCACCAATCGACCCACAACCTTGAAGAACTTGAGTCTCTGATTCGTTCTTGCAAGGATCTATCCATTCCCATCAACCAAAGAGCATCCTAGGGGCGCATCAACAACCCTACCGAGTAATACCCAATAGTTGGTTCGTCCGGACAAGGACTAATATCATATGGAACCCGTACGTTAAAAACATTCTTTATAAATTATATATTTATTCATTGAAACGCATCTTACACAAATGTTATAGATTAACCTCGAGGTTTTCGGAAAACAAGGTTTATACATAAGATATAACAAAACGGCTTTGAAAGGATAATAAAACTATCGCTGGCTAATGATGTTCCTTCCAGTCCTATGTAAGGGCTCCCGCCTATTGGTTACCTGCATCGCAAATGAGTCATAAGTAACTAGTTTAATCAGTTAGTCTAATCCCACACCCCAACAAATATTAGAAATATCCCGAGCAGAGAACTCCATTTGAATGCAGAGGAAAAATATTCCTTACTTATTGCATATATGTAAGGCCTATTTTTTTATCGATGTGAATCCTATCTTAAAAATCACCTCCAAAATCCCCGTCATTCACTCATACTTATAATATATATATATATATATATGCTAAACCCGGAAAACCACCAAGGCTAACCGAGCCTAGCGGGAAAATAAATATAACAATCATCTCCATAAGATATTCCAAGATCGAACATCTAATGCTGCATGCAGTTACACGGCCTCCAGGGTGCGACCCCATCATCGTGTCTTTGTGACCTTGTTCCATATCGCAGGACCAATCCACGGTAATGTGGGACTTTATGGAGAGTGAATATGATAAGACTTCACATGATTCATACTTATATACTTAGTAATATACTTATATATTAGTACTTGAGAACAAGTACTAAGGCTCGGGATAAACCTTAAAGAATAGAGAATAATATTTATTAAGTATTTATACTAAGAAGACACTTCACAATATTCAATAGATTTATTTATCAATCAACCATAATTAGTAATCACTCAAGCAATTTCATTCATAACTTATCAATTATCTATCTAGACTCACCTTTGATTATATGAGATTGGCTAAGGAAGACTAAACTCGAGCTCAACTAATGACACTCCACTTCACTTCTGATTCAGAACGTCCGCAAGGAAGGATCCGATTGATCCCGCCACTGACCTCGACCACTGACCTAAAACAAAGCAGTTTGGTACACACGATAAGTAATCCAACAGTTTGGTTTTGAAGAACAAACTTAAATCAGATCTTATCAGCTTGGTTCAGGACAAGGCTTTAGTAGTTCAGATCAAATCAGACTAGATCAGAATATTTCAAGTTCAGACCGTAGACAGCTCGGCTCAGACCAGTACTAGACAAGATCAAAACTGTTCGGTTCAGAACAATAATATTCTGGCAGTTTGGTTCACTCTAACAACTTAAATGAGTTCAGTTCAAGGTCGGTTCTACTACTCCTATATCATAACAGATTGGTT
The DNA here is from genome assembly GCA_905132765.1 of Moricandia arvensis. NCBI lineage: Eukaryota > Viridiplantae > Streptophyta > Magnoliopsida > Brassicales > Brassicaceae > Moricandia > Moricandia arvensis. The sequence goes on from CAJHQP010002701.1 coordinate 27,972, forward strand.
CAGACAAGGTTGATTCAGGACAAGGTCAGTTCATTTCGGTTTAACTTCAATCAGACCATAACCACTTAACTAACAGTTTCCAAAGACTGATTCCAACTGAAACTAAACTAAACTGATCAGTACCCAAATTAAACAAGCGATCCGACCAACACCTTAGCTAATCATCAACCAGATCTGATCAGAATAGGTCTGAGGCAAGGTTATGAAGCTTACCAAAACAACTGATGGACATAAGAACTCAGATATCCTCCACTTTAAACTGAACTTGAAACTGAACTGTTTTAAGAAACAGAAATCAAAATCGTTCATAACAAAAACAGCACATAGCCTAGGGTTTTCTCTGGATACTTCACCTTCTCATCTTCTACACAGCAAGTAAATAAGCTAGAGGATGGAAGACAGTCGTCCAAGGTCTTGTCTAAATGTCTCTGATTTTTCTCTCACTTTTTCTCTCACCTTTTCTCTTCTTTCTCACAGTTTTTCTTCTCTGAAAATTTCTGTCTTTGTTTCAGCAACCCAAAACGACCAAAGCAGCTGAAGGAGGGGTTATAAAGCTGAGGAGCAGTCCAAGCTGAGTGTCTCAGCTTAACACCAAGCAGAAGTGAGCAAAGGACAGCTGGTGTCCTGCTTCACCACACTCAGCCAGCAGCTGCTTCCATTTTCTTCCTTTTAAGAAAGGTTTATAAATCATGTGCTTCTCACATGATCTGTCCAGCAAGCAAGCAAGCAGGCAGCTGGTGCTTGTCATGTGACTTTTATGGAGAAAGCAGGCAGGCAAGGTGGTGAATGACCATGGATTATTTTTAAGAAATTTTAAGAAACTGGTCGATAATTTTTGGACAGTTTCCGGTTAAAATTTGCTCGTCGTTTAAATCTCGTCCTACTTCAACTAAACTCGTCCAGCTTAAAAAAAATTCGACCAACATAATTAATACTCAAGCAGAACTATCAAGGGAAGTCCTTTCGACCACATGACAGTCCCGTTGAGACATTAATTCATCGGATCGATTTTGTTTTAAATCTGATCGACCAACTCTGAACTGGTCGAACGAAATTTTTCTCGACCAAAAATTCACTGTCTCGTGAGGGTTATTACAGAGAGTCCTCTCCTTGCATCACAATCTGAAGCAGTTCCTCAGTCCAACAAGGCGGCCTACAAGAGGGAGGACAGAAGGGGTCTCAAGTGCGAGCATTGCAAGAGGGATGGACACACCAAGGAGAGGTGTTGGGTGCTTAACCCACATCTCAAACTTGCCAAGTTCAGATTAGCCGTGTCCATGGAGGTTTAAGGAATCAGCTCAGATTCCTTGGGTTGAAAGCAAACCCCCTAAAACCCCTAATAAGAGCTTGTGTCTTTGTTTAGTTGTGCATTGAGTGGTGTTTGTGTCCCAGGATCTCCTGACTTGTTTATTGCATTGTAGTATGTTCTTGGTCGCTTTTGTCATAGCTCATCCATCATGGTTGTCTTGAAGCATTTAGAAGTTGTCTAAGCTCTAGTTTCATGGTTTTGATAATCTGTTTTGCATAAGCATATCTCATTCTGTCTAAGTTCAATCCGGTTGCATACTGGTTCTAATGCCTTTGTTTAATCCATCAGTGTTTGCTTGCATCATTTAGAAGCTCTCTAGGTTGCTTGCATCATTGGTTTTGATTGGAACTGGTGTGCATAGTCTCTTGTAGCTCTCGGATTGAACCTATTGCATTCATATAGTATTGCTTAAGTTATTGCATCTTTTGGTGCATGAAATTAGCCTAAGGTGCAGTGTATTGTTAAAAGCATACATTGCACTTTAGAGATTGAAATGTGCTTGATCTTGTTCTTGTGATTAGCTGGTTTCAAGATCATAGCTTGTTGAGGCATTGGAGATCAAACCGGATGTGTGATCTTGGTTTGGTCCCAGTGGGATGATCTAATCTTGCATTGAGTTGTGGTGATGTTAGGTACACAAGATACAGTGACAAACCAAACCAAGGTGATAAGATACTGGTCTAATGCCATTGCATATCATCACTGGACGAGTCAGTCCACAAACTACAGGAAGTGTAGTGTGATTGAATATGCAATGAGAGGATGATTCCATTGTATGATACCACATGGACGTGTCAGTCCCAAAGTCTACAAGAAGTGTAGAGTGGGTGATCATACAATGAGAGACTACCTTGTGAGGGCTCTTAAGGTGATTCAAACACCATATATTCCTGGTATAAGGAAGAGAGCCAAAACTCACAATGGTTAGGACATCAAGTCTTGTAAAGACTGATGGTTCCTTAAGACCATGGAACTGTATACATTAATCTCACAAGCTTAGCTCCTCCCATAATCTCGGAGTTAAGCTTGAGGGGGAGTCTAAATGTACATGATCCATGGTCCAGTATCAATCCGGGCAAGGACTTCAACAAAGGATCATCAAACCGGGTCTAGGAAGTGGCGTGTCTATGCAAATAGGCTGTTCAGAGCAGCCTTGGTTGTGTGTCTATGAAAGCTCAGTTCAATGCGGCCTATGTGGTGAGGTGATTGTAAACTGAAGCTGAAAGCTCCACACACCTCCCATCAAGTTGGTGTTGCCATGAAGAGGTTGCAACCGGCCAAGTGTGAGGGATTCAAGTGACAAAGAGCAGTCACTCCTCATCCAAACAAAAAGGGAAGTAACTTGAACATAATCTATTGCAAGTCATTCATCATTTCTTCCTTAATCTTGAAATGGTTCTTAAAATCCTTGAATAGATTGGTTCTGATTGTTAAATGGAATAAGTTCTAGTGCTTGAGCCTTAGTTGAAACCATCATTGATATCTTGCTTCATTTAGAAGATTGTCTAAGTTGCTAGAATCTCTGGTTTTGTTTAACCTTTGAGCCTTGTCTAATCTTGATAAGTACTGATACACCTTTGGGATAATGTATCAGGTACCATTACCAGTGCTTGAGCCTCACAGAAGATGATCATGGTCGTTTCCTAGCTTCTCTAAGGTGGCCTTGAAGTCAGTTGAGAGGGGGGGACCCAAACCGGGTATATGAAGAGGTCAAGCCGAGTTCTATGAGTGTGCAAGCCTTGTGTTGTTGGCTGCAAGAGTTTAGGCCACGATCCAGAGTCCTTTGTGTCCAACCACACTGGTTCTAAGGCACAAAGGCTCAATGGCCAATCCCTAGGCCCTGAAAGAACTTACTCTTTCCTTGCCAAGGTTTTATCCCTAAGGACGGTTTTCTTTGGTAAGGTTTTAACGAGGAGGGACTTCAGGGTTCCAAGATTGACTCAGGATCTATAGAGTCAAGATTGAGGGGGAGTGTTAACCTGAAGTGATAAACCATCTCACTAAAGGTTAATGTGCAAAGCTTGGGCAAAACCCACTTAGAGACTGATCAAGGTCTAAGGAGGGTCCAGAAGCTTATGCAGAGATAGAACAAGGTTCAGGAGGGGTTTACTATGAAGGAAGAAGGCTTGGGTGCAATTTGGGAGCAAATGGTTGAGGTGCAAAAATAGGGTGGTCCGTATAGTACGGCCGTACGGACTGTACGGCCTGTACGGACGGGCCAACCCGAGAAATTTATTTCTCGACCATTTGAAGACATTCTAGGTTTGTGCAAAAACCGGGTCAAGTTGTACGGACCAAACCCTAAATCCGTACAACCCTAGGTCTTACCTTGCATCTCAAGTCACAGAGAAGCTTCAATGGTGAAGAAAGAGTCTCGGATGGTTTGGAGAAGAAGATGGGATCAGAATGGCATCTTTGAAGGCATCTGCGAGATGCTGCTTGTCTTGACCGTTTATGGATAAGGTTCAGGCTGGAAAGGAAGGAGGCTGAACCTGGACTGATCTCTGGATATATGCATAGGCCTTGGTGGCCGATTCTAGGCCAAGTTACACTCTTGACCAGCCAGGCTGTCCCCAAGCGTGTATAGCTCCTGCTCCACACATTTCAAACCTTCCCTTGACTCCACATGCTTGCTCTGATATTTTGTAAACCCTAGAGTAGCTCTCCTTTCCTATATAAACTCTTGTATGTCGATGGTTAATAAACAAGCTGAGATTTTCTCTCCTTCACAATCTTTATTCTCTCTATTCTCTCTATTCTCTGGTTACTTAGTCTTATAATCTCTCATATACTCTCATAATCTCTCTTACTCTCTCACGAATCACTCTCACTCTTCCATCAGTCTCTCGTTCTTCCTCATCAAGTCTCATCCTCAACATCTCCACACTCGTTCATCATCACTCAGGCCTTGTTCTCTGAAAACTTTCATTCACCACACGAGACTATAGGAGATAGTTTCCCCCCTTAAGTATCACTGGAATCACGGTTGTTTTGTCACTTTCCATCTTGAAGCTTTGCGGAATGAAAAAGGTGTTCTTGAGTGTTCTTCGTGAGATATGAAATCAGAATCCAGATTTACGAGAACCTGGCTCTGATACCATGAAAGATTGAGTAGAAACAGAGAATAAACGGATATAAAAGAGTTTGAGACAGATTAGAAGAGATTTGGAGACTAAAAGCTTGAGACTTGTTTAAGAAACCATTTCGAGATGAAGAACACCAAGAACACTAGAGAGAAATAAGAGAGACTCGAAAATTGCTTGCTTTGATTAATGAGAGGAGTTACAAATATATAGGAGAGGAAACAAGGGTTTACAACGGGTAGAAGATAAGGTTTAGGATAAGCTTTCTCGCCAAGCATGTGGAGTCAACCGGTCTTAGGCGCGCCTAATTCAAACTTGTGGCTGGAGTGCTTCACACGCGAGATTCCATTGGCATCTTGACCAGATGCTCTTCCAGCACAAGCCAGCCTGTCCAAAGCGTGCCTCAGTCAAGCTTGATCCGCTTGGTAACTAGTAAGAGTAACTCTGGGTCGAGTTACTCTTACCCGGGTAACTTTTCTCGTCCAAGGTAAACTTTCTTTTACCCACTTGTACGGACCACTTTACGGCCTTGTACGGACCATTTGTACGGCCTTGTACGGACACCTCCAAACTTCTTCCTCTCCATTCCATAAGTCTTTTCCAGCCTTCCTAATAGATCATAACTCCATCTCTTATTCGGTTTAACAGACTGGTCCTTCTTCATGTTCTTCTTCAGTGTCTTCTTGGTCAGACTCGGTGTTGTCATCTTCTGAGGCATACTCTCCATCTTCCAGCAAGATCATGACTCTCTTGTTGGTACATTCATTGGCATAATGACCTCTTCCTTGTCACTTGAAACACTTGACATCACGAGCTCTGGAACTAGAAGCTTCAACTTTGCCTTTGCCCTTGTCAAGAGCACTGCTCGGTTTGGTTTCTTCTCTGGGATAGGACTTGTTGTCCTTCTGGAACGGTTTAGACTCCTTAGGGTAAGGTGACTTCTCTTCCTTGGTGTTGTGTAACCGGTTAGAGCCATAGTGGTTGTGTGAATGTCCCTTCCTCTTGAGCTGTTGCTCCACAAGAATAGCCATGTGTAGCATCTCTTCAAGCTCCACATAATGTTGCATCTCAACATTGTCTTGTATCTCTCGGTTTAAACCACATAGGAACCTTGACATGGTTGCTTCTCTATCTTCTGATATGCTAGCTCTTAGCATGAGCAACTCCATCTCCTGGTAATACTCCTCCACTGATCTTGAACCTTGAGTAAGCTTCCTAAGCCGGTGATGCAAGTCTCTGTGGTAGTGGCATGGAAAAAACCTCTTGCGCATGATAGACTTCATCTCTGTCCAGGTCTCAACTGGTTCCTCTCCATTCCTTCTACGAGTTGTGATGTACTGATCCCACCAACTTAGAGCATAGTCATAGAATTCAGTAGCAGCAATCTGAATCTTCTTGTGGTTTGTGTACTGCTTACACTGAAAGACTAACTCAATCTTCTTCTCCCACTCAAGGTAGGCATCCGGATCAGCTTTGCCATGGAATGGGGGTATCTTTATATTCAAACCAGCAAGCTCATCTCCCTGGTTCATCCTTCTTTTGTTGGACACGCCTATGTCTTCTTTGGCTTTGTCTTGAGGATGAACTGAGGTGCTCATACTCATTGTCAGTCTCCTCATAACCAGCATGCTCTTGCGAGTTGCATGAGGTCTCTCTTCTCTCCTAGTCTCTCGGTTTGGAACTTGACTAGTAGCTCTCCTGATGTCTTCTCTGAGCTCTCTCCGGATGTCATTGAGGTTGTTCCTCATCATCTCGGTCATGGTTGCTACCATGTTCTGATTAAGTTGAGCCGACATAGCCTCCATGAGAAGCTTGTTCTTCCTGACGAGTGCAGCTTCTTCTTCAGACTCGGATCCCATTGCTTCCTGCACAAAGGAAAACAATATAACCAGTAAAAGGTTTCTAGGTAACAAGACAAGCAAAAAGGAAAAAGGTAAAAACAAACTAAAGCTTCTTCTACAAGACAAAAGTAAAAAGGATAATCAGCTACAAGGAAAAAGGAGATTAGGGTTTGCCAATTTCAAGTAAAAAGGAAATTCTTCAAATCTTGTCTAAACTTTTCTAAGCTTGTCTAGCACCCTAAACAACCTTAATCTACTCGTGTTCAAGGTGATTAACAAGATTAACAGATGAAACAAAGTGATCTAAAAAAGCAAAAGACTTATGCGGCTAGGGTTTCTCTCTCTAGGGTTTCCACAAAGCAAAAAGGAAAAGTTTAAAACCTTGTCTAATCTCTTATGAAACTCGAGCAGCCCTAAACAGATTGGTTCTACTGCTTAATCAAGATGATAGAGATCAAACATGGATGAAACAAAAAGAACAAGAGAGAAAACGAGACTTCCCAAACCAAAGTTGCTCTGATACCACTTGATGCGTCCCTAGGATGCTCTTTGGTTGATGGGGATGGATAGATCCTTGCAACAACGAATCAGAGACTCAAGTTCTTCAAGGTTGTGGATCGATTGGTGACACAAGAGGGATGATAAGATCTCTTGATACTCCTAGATGAATAACTCGGATATGACACACCAAGCAAACACCCTTAGGTTCCTGGATACTACACACCAGAAGAAACTTGACAACTATTCTAGAGAGAGAGCCGTCAAGAGAGAAAGATAACTCGTTGATTAAAAGAAACTTGAGTACAACAGGGTTTAGAGACCCGTTTAAATAAGGAGAAACCAGAGAACATGCTCTCTAGGGTTTCGGAAATAAGTAAAAAGGAAACTATAGTTTAAGTTTAACATAAGCTTTAAAATGAAATAAAATGTAAACTTCTTTAGTCTTGGACCGAGAGAGGGCCTAAGTGATGTGAAGACAAGTTGTGGCCTCGTTAAAAACCCTCGTGAGACAAAACCAAAAGCAAGGAAAAGAGCACGCACCCCATGTCTTGCCTAGACACTAACTCAGCTTGATGTAGAGATGGTTTGAATGGTGATCAAGATATCTCGGATCAGACCTTGTCCAAGACTTTCTTGTTGTGGATGTGAAGTGAGTAATCCAACAACATTCTCTTTAAGCTTCTTGACTCTGGAACGAGTCATGGGACCTTCAGGAATGGCTAGAGCATCATCACCAGGTTGCTGGTGCAATGTGGCTTCATGTGGTTCATCTAGACTCTCCTTGTTCTCCTTAGTGATCCGGTCCATGATCACATCAACAATGCATTGTGACAATCAAGCAGCCATTCACATTGCCAGAAACTCAGTCTTCCATGAAAGAACTAAACACATTGAAGTAGACTGCCACAAGGTTAGACAAGCTGTGGAGAAGCAAATCATCCTACCTTGTTATACAAGAAGTGAAGACCAGCTAGCTGATATCTTCACCAAGGCAGCAAGTACCAAAGTCTGTGAGTTCATCCACTCTAAGTTGGGACTCATAGACCTGACATCTCACTGACTTTCCTAGCATGGAGACCTCTACTCTTTTTCCTTAGTGTGTTTTTATCCCACTGGGTTTTGCATACTAAGGTTTTAATGAGGGAGGTTCTTCATGTTTCCAAGCTTGACCATTCCCGATAGTCAAGCTTGAGGGGGAGTATTGAGATTAAAAACCAAAGAGAGACAATGTAAGAAAGGAATATGAAGACAGAAGAATGATCAAGATGAAGTTGTCCATACAGTTTGATCATATCTTGACCTGAAGTGGAGTGCAAGGCAAGCAAGGTTTAGGAATGAACAAAGAGTGTAGGGCAAGTATTCAGGAGAGTCTTATGATCCTTTCTGGTCAATATGGACGTTGGAGGAAGCTGCCAAGAAGAGAAGTCACATGTTGCCTTAAGAATTCAAATGCAAGCAGATGTCACTTTCACTCCCTAAACCTGTGGCCTTGTCTCTTTCTGTTTAGTCTTTATTTTATTCTTTCTGGTTGTCTATATATTATGTAATATGGATCTGAATACAAGCAAGAAGAATCAGTCTCCCATTCTCATTTACACACTCTCTCTCTCTCAAACTCGTCCATACTCTCTCTCTTCTTGTTCTTCATCATTCTTCATCTCTTCTTCATCATTCTTCATCAAATACTTCACTATTCTTCATTCTACACATCATAATCTCTTATTATAACACTATGGTCGAGATTGACCAAAACTGCCCTTGGTGGAAGAGGTCTATGGGCGCATATCACTTCAGGAGAAGCCCCAAGACAAATCACACAAGGAGAAGATGGCAGAGAAGTTGTAGTGACAGATGAAGGCAAATGGACTCAAGAGGATTTCATGGTGCTGTCTGCCTTGCAAAGTTCTCTAGATGGTCCCATTATGGAAGCCTACTCCTACTGTGAAACAGCAAAGGAGTTGTGGGACAACTTGAAAAAGGTTTATGGAAACACTTCAAACCTCAGCAGACTCTTTGAAGTGAAGAAGGCAATCAACAACTTGCACCAGGAGGATATGGACTTTACCAAGCACTTTGGGAAGTTTAGATCTTTGTGGGCTGAGCTGGAGATGCTAAGGCCAAGCACCACGGATCCTACTGTTCTCAATGCAAGGCGTGAGGAAGACAAGGTATTTGGGTTGCTACTCACCCTTAACTCCTCTTTCAATGATGTCATTAAACACATACTGAGAGCTAAGGATCTACCAAGTTTGGATGATGTGTGTGCTCAACTACAAAAGGAGCAAGGATCTGATGGGTTGTTTGGTGGTAAAGGAGAGCTGTCCATGGCTAGTATGGCTGAAAAGATAGAGGTTATCTCAGCCAACAAGGTCTTCTACAAACAAGGGGGTGGAGCTGACAAGCGAATGACTTGTCAACATTGCAAGAGGCAAGGTCATTCCAAGAACAACTGCTGGATTCTTAATCCTCATCTCAGACCACCCAAGTTCAACCAGGCAAGGGCACATGAAGCAATAGCACATGACTGAGCACTGTCCCTATGCGCATGGGAGAAGATGGGAGAGCCATGGTCTCAACAACACACGCAGTTGGGTCAACCTCTCAGGCCACTTCTCAACTCTCCAATGATGATGCCTTCATCCTCAAGTCAGACATTGAGGCCCTTATAAAGGCACTCAATGCAAACTCTGGTAACAATTTTATTAATGCTCTCACCTCTATTCACAATGCAAATCAAACTACTAGGCCCTTGATAATTGACTCAGGAGCATCTCACCATATGATTAGGGATGTTAAGCTCATTAGTGATATCAAACCGGCTCTAGGAAGTGTAGTGATTGCAAATGGTGATAGAATATCTATTGAAGGGATAGGGAATCTTAAATTGTTTGATAAGGAGTCTCAAGCATTTTACATGCCAACTTTCACATCTAATCTCTTATCTGTTAAAAGAGCAACAAATGTTCTTAATTTCAAAGTTATTTTTAGTCATGATGATGTGTGCTTTCAGGATATTAAGACCAGCAAGATGCTGGGAAAAGGTGTGAGCAAGGGAGAACTTTATTTACTTGAAGACACCAAGCTTAGATCAGATTTCTCTTGTGCTTTTAATTCTGCTTCTGTTTTAGCTAGTGATGTTCTATGGCATGCTAGATTAGGTTACCCCCATGCTCGTGCATTTGAACTAATGTTACCTAATCTATCTTTTAAAAATGAAAATTGTGAGGCTTGTATTCTTGGTAAACATTGCAAATCTGTTTTTCCAAAATCCATGACTATCTATGAAAACTGCTTTGATTTGGTTCACTCTGATGTGTGGACAGCACCTTGTGCTTCTAGGGAGAACCATAAATATTTTGTTACTTTCATAGATGAAAAATCCAAATATACTTGGCTCACTTTGATTCAAAGTAAAGATAGGGTGCTAGAAGCTTCATTAACTTTCAAACCTATGTATCTAACCATTTCAACTCTAAGATCAAAATTTTTAGGTCTGATAATGGTGGAGAGTACACAGGTCATGCCTTCAAACATCATCTAGAAAAGCATGGCATTATACATCAGACAAGTTGCCCATATACACCACAACAAAATGGAGTTCCTGAAAGGAATAATCGCCATCTCATGGAGGTTGCAAGGAGCATGATGTTCCCCACCAATGTCCCTAAAAGATTTTGGGGAGATGCTGTGGTATCAGCTTGCTACCTCATCAATAGGATTCCCACCAGAATCCTCCAGGATGTATCTCCCTTTCAGGTATTGAATAAAACCAAACCTCCAATTGATCATTTACGTGTATTTGGGTGTGTGTGTGTTATGTCTTGACACCAGGAGAACAGAGAAATAAACTAGAAGCCAAGAGTGTCAAGGGCATGTTCATAGGCTATTCCCACACGCATAAAGGGCACAAGTGCTACATCCCTGAATCAAGAAGGGTTATGGTTTCAAGGGATGTGAAGTTTGTGGAATCAAAAGGGTACTATGCTGAGAAGAGTTGGGATAGCCTTAGAGACCTCTCATATGGACCCTCTGATAGGGCAAACAATCTGCGCATCATTATGGAGAGGCTAGGTATCACTCAACCTCAGACCAGTCAGGAACCAAGGAGATCACCTACTTCCCTAGTAACTGAAAGAACTGGAGAAGAGGCTGCACCAGTAGACCATCCTGATCCTGAGGGGGACACTGAACCTGAATCACAACAACAAAGGGAAGATGATTCACCAGGACCAGTCTAGTGAAGATCAAGATCAGGGAGAGCATGTAGAGACAGGGGTTGAAGAGCAACAGATTCAACCACTAAGGAGAAGTACCAGGATAAGGAAAGATCCATCTCATTGGATCAACACCAGAGTATACTTCAACAACAAGGCAGTAGCACATGTAAGATTTAGAGATTAAAGGGGAGATTAAATGAAGAACATCAAGAACTGATGAAGAACAAGAGAGAGAGTGAAGAGAGAGTTCGTGAGGCAGGAGAGAGAGAGCAACAAAGAGAATAGAAGGAGAAATGTTTTCCTTGCTATCTTTGGGATACAAACAACAATATTTAAAGACAATTAGGGACTGAAGAAGACAAGAAGAATAAGAATAAAATAAGATGGTCTTCTCCAGGTCTGGACCATGAAAGTGACATGTCTGGTATGGTCCCAACACCTTAAAGCAGCATGTGACTTTTAATGTATTCTATTCAGCCACTTGCCTGCTCTTGTCCAGACTCTCCAACGGATCTCTTCCATTCAAACTTTTTCCAGACGAGTTAAGTCTCTTCTTCCTTGGCTTCCAAGTAAATCTAGGTCATATCAGTTACTTGAATAGCAAGGCTGTACGGACAGACTTGAATCACAAGTCTTCTCTGTTGACATGAAGAAATAAATGGCATGGATACAAGCAGATTAAGCAAAAGATCAACCTACCTTGGAATGCAAGTATGTCCGTACAACCTAACATAGCTTGGAGTGCAAGATAGAGAAGAGGTCTACATAAATCAGAAGATGGCTTTTTCTGCCTAAGAAAGAAGTATTTAATTAATCAGAAGACAAGAGAGATGTTGGGAGCAAAGGTCACGAGATGGGAAGTATTCAAACACTTCTGGACCACTTTTGGACTGTTTAGGTCCTGTCCCTTTCATCCTCTCTGCCTGAGCCACTTCTGTCCAAGAATGCATTTGTATACTTCTGTAGGTCTCTTTGTTTAATAGTTTATTGGGGATTTGTCTCCCTTTAAATATACATGTACCATGACTCAATTAAGGCAAGGAATCAGTTCCTCATTATCCTGGTTCTCTCTCTACAACTCTCTCCCTCTCTCTCTCACGAAATCTACCTTTCTCTCTCTTTTTCTTGCTGAGTTCTTCAGTATTCTCACATAAACTCTTTATAATTCTCACATTCTTTCATGGTATCAGAGCATTAAGCTCTTGAAACCTTATTCTAACTTAACTTCCGCATAAAATCACTTTCACTCTGTTTTTACTCTGTTCTTCACTCTGTTTTTACTCTGTTCTTCACTCTGTTTTTACTCTGTTCTTCACTCTGTTTTCTCTCCATCCAGTTTTGAAATCTCTTGATAATCCAGTTTTCTAGACACTTTATTTATCTGAGTTCTTAAGCTCTCTTTCAATTTCAAAAATTCTATTCTATTGTGTTCTGCAAGTTCATGAACTCTTCATCTTTATCCATCAGTCCATAGTTTTGTCCAGTGGATAAAAGAAAACCAGCCATGGAAATGAAGATAAAGAGGATGATTCCAGTAACCCTTGAGGGGTCTAACTACCTGCTATGGTCAAGAGTGACCAGAGTTACCTTGGGAAGGCATGGACTTTGGGACAGCCACATCATAAAGGCTGATGCTTCAAAGAGGATGGCTCAAGAGGAGAAACAAGCAGGTGGTCTGAAGAATGAAGACAAGTGGGTTCAAGAAGACCAGCTAACACTTGAGATCATTCACAGCTCTCTCTCAGATTCAATATTGGAGGCTTACTCACACTGTGAAACCGCCAAGGATCTATGGGAGAACCTTAAAAATGTTTATGGGAATTTCTCCAACCTGAGCAGAGTGTTTGAAGTCAAGAAGATTATCAACAACTTCAGCCAGGAAAAATTGGAGTTTAATCAATATTTTGGAAAGTTTAGGAGCTTGTGGGCAGAACTAGATACACTGAGGCCATTCTCAGTTGATCCTGATGTCATAAGAGAAAGATATGAACAAGACAAGGTCTTCAGTCTACTCCTGAATCTAAGCCCATCCTACAACCAGTTGATCAAGCATATACTGAGGGAAGATAAACGTCGTGACCTAGATGGCGTGTGTGCTCTATTTCAAGAGAGAACAAACAGCACACACACTCTTTACAAGGGAAAGGAAGCCAGCTCCCAAGGATATACACAACAAGAATGGAAGGATGGTGTTGTTACCTATGCACACGAAAGCCAAGAAAAGATATCTCAGGAAGAGAAACCAATCAAGCTTGGATATTCTCAGCTCTGGTGAAATTAAATTCAAGGAGAACAAACCAACATGCCTAGAAGTGGCGTTTGAGGGTGCATCTATGTACTCAGCACTTACCAGTGATTCCAAAGAAGTAAAAACATGGAACCAGGCAGAGATCAATGATGGCCCTATCAAAATGAGTGATATTGCGGCACTGATCAAAGCAGCTAAGGCAATCATCTCCGCAAAGCAGTCTGGTACACATTCCCTTATCTCTAGGCCAATCATAATAGATTCAGGAGCTAGTCATCATATGATTAGTGATAGGAATCTTATTAGTGATGTTAGGCCTGCCTTAGGGAATGTAATAATAGCTAATGGTGATAAGGTGAAGATAGAAGGAATAGGGAACCTTAAGTTGTTTGATAAGGAATCCACTGCCTTTTATATGCCTAGTTTTGCCTCTAACCTTCTCTCTGTGAAAAAGGCCACGGTTGACCTGAATTTTCAGGTGGTTTTTAGGCCTAATGATGTTGAGTTTCAGGACCTTAAGACAGGGAAGGTGATTGGTGAAGGAAACAGTCAGGGTGGCTTATACCATCTCCAAAAGACTAAGCCCTCTAAACCCTCTACTCCTTCTCATTTATGCATGATCAGTAACTCATCTGTGTGTGATAGCAATATTTGGCATGCTAGACTAGGTCATCCTCACACTCGTGCATTACAGATCATTATGCCTGATATGTCATTTAACCACCTAGAATGTGAAGCATGCATCTTAGGAAAGCATTGCAAATCTGTTTTTCCAACATCTGACACTATCTATGAGAAATGCTTTGACTTAGTTCACTCTGATGTTTGGACCTCACCTTGCATGTCTAGAGATAATCATAAGTATTTTGTTACATTTATAGATGAAAAATCAAAATACACTTGGGTTACTCTACTGCCTTCTAAGGATCGTGTGTTAGAAGCCTTTATGAACTTTCAATCTTATGTCGCTAACCACTTTAAGGCTAATGTGAAGGTACTGAGGTCAGAAAATGGAGGAGAGTATACAAGTCATGCTTTCAAGAACCATCTGGCAAAACATGGCATAGTTCATCAAACAAGATGTCCTTATACTCCCCAGCAAAATGGAGTGGCTGAAAGGAAAAATAGGCATCTAATGGAGGTGGCTAGATCTATGATGTTCCATGCAAATGTTCCTAAGAGATTTTGGAGTGATGCTGTGGTCACAGCATGCTATCTAATCAATAGGATTCCTACCAGGGTGCTGGATGACATCTCTCCTTATGAAGTATTAAACAAAACCAGACCATCTATTCAACATCTTAGAGTGTTTGGATGCACCTGCTTCGTGTTGATACCAGGAGAGCAAAGAAACAAGCTAGAGGAAAAGAGCATGAAGTGCATGTTCATTGGATACTCACCTACACAGAAAGGATACAAGTGTTACAATACTGAAACAAGGAGAGTACTTGTATCCAGAGATGTAAAGTTTATGGAAGACAAAGGGTTTTATGCTGAGAAGAATTGGGATGAGCTCAAAGATCTGTCTCAAGCATCAAACAAGGCCAATAATCTGAGAATTATTATGGAAAATCTTGGGATCAGTTTGTCAAAAGAACCTGAAAAAGTCAGGGAGGTTCCCAATCATGCTATAGAAGAGGATGAAGAAGATATTGGAGTCACTCATCCTGATCATGAGGGGGGCAATAGGAATGGAGAGCCTGAAGAGAACTCAGTAGCTTGATCAAGATGAGATGCCATCAGAATCAGAAAATGAGACTCAAGTAGGCGAACCAAGTGAAACAAATGAGGCAGAACCTGATCAGATACAGCCTTTGAGAAGGAGTACAAGATTCAAGAAACCTGCTTCGAACTGGATCAATACAAGAGTTTACTTCAATGCTGAAGCTGTGGCACGTCCATTGAGTGTACTATGCTCTCTTGCTCAATATCCTGAAGAGCATCAAGTCTTCATTGGGGAATTGGATAGGAATACATCCCAAAATCTTATGAAGAGGCTATGCAACATGAAGAGTGGAGAGAGTCTGTTGGAGATGAGATCAATGCCATGATCAAGAATGATACATGGTTTGAGACTGACCTCCCCAAAGGCAAGAAAGCTGTAACAAGTCGCCTCATATACACCATCAAGTACTTAGCCAATGGAAAACTAGAAAGGAGAAAGACAAGGCTAGTTGCAAGAGGATACACTCAGGTCTATGGGGAAGATTATCTTGATACATTTGCACCAGTGGCCAAGCTGCATACTATAAGGATTCTTCTATCACTTTCTGTCAACTTAGAATGGGATCTATGGCAGATGGATGTGAAGAATGCCTTTCTACAAGGAGAGTTGGAAGATGAGGTATACATGAGACCACCTCCTGGCCTAGAAAGCATGGTCAAACCAGGGAATGTATTAAGGTTGAAGAAGGCAATCTATGGCTTGAAGAAATAACCAAGGGCGTGGTATCACAAGCTCAGCACCACACTCAATGGAAGAGGCTTTGTGAAATCTGAGGCAGATCATACTCTCTTCACTCTAACCAGCAAGCAAGGGATTGTGGTCATTCTAGTGTATGTTGATGACATTATCATCACTGGCAGTGACAAGGAAGGTATACTCTCCAACCAAAGCTTTCCTTAAATCATCTTTTGATATCAAAGACTTGGGAGAGTTGAAGTACTTCCTAGGGATTGAAATATGCCGCTCTAAAGAGAGGCTTTTCTTATCCCAAAGGAAGTACACACTTGATCTTTTAAATGAGGCAGGAAACCTTGGAGGAAGACATGCCAAAACCCCATTGGAAGAAGGGGACAAGGTATTGCGAGAGGGGGAGTTTGAAGACACTCCCTTTGAAGATATAAAGAAGTCTAGGAGGATGGTTGGGAAGCTCATATATCTAACTATCACTCGGCCAGATGTGTGTTTTGCTGTGAACCAAGTCAGTCAGCATATGCAAACCCCTAAGGTTCATCACTGGAACATGGTGGAGAGGATCTTGAGATACTTGAGAGAAGCTCCTGGTCAAGGTGTTTGGATGGGTTGCAATGGAAGCACTGAGATCACTGGATATTGTGATGCTGATTGGGCAGGAGATAGGGTTGATAGGAGATCAACTACTGGGTACTGCACATTTATTGGAGGCAACTTGGTGACTTGGAAGAGCAAGAAGCAGAAGGTGGTGTCATGTTCAAGTGCTGAGGCAGAGTACCGATCTATGAGGAAGCTTACTAGTGAACTCATATGGATCAAGGGACTGCTAAAGGACTTGGGCATTGAGATCACCACACCCAGGACTATGCATTGCGACAACCAGGCAGCAATACACATTGCATCCAATTCAGTCTTTCATGAGAGGACAAAGCATATAGAAGTGGACTGCCATAAGGTGAGGCAAGCAGTGGAGCAGCAAGTCATTCTTCCATGCTACACTAGAAGTGAAGATCAACTAGCTGACATATTCACTAAGGCAGCTAGCAGCAAGGTGTGTGAGTTCATTCATCCTAAGCTTGGACTCATAGACCTCAGATGTCAGTGATCCTCTTGCCATGAAGTTCTACTCTTTTCCATTTGCTTGGTTTTTATTCCAAGTGGTTTTTTTTCAAGTAAAGGTTTTAATGAGGGAATGCTTCATCGTGCCCAAGCTTGACCAGTCCCTATGGTCAAGCTTGAGGGGGTGTGTTGACATGAAGAAATAATTGGCATGGATACAAGCAGATTAAGCAAAAGATCAACCTACGTTGGAATGCAAGTATGTCCGTACAACCTAACCTAGCTTGGAGTGCAAGATAGAGAAGAGGTCTACATAAATCAGAAGATGGCTTTCTCTGCCTAAGAAAGAAGTATTTAATTAATCAGAAGACAAGAGAGCTGTTGGGAGCAAAGGTCACGAGATGGGAAGTATTCAAACACTTCTGGACCACTTCTGGACCACTTTTGGACTGTTTAGGTCCTGTCCCTTTGACCCTCTCTGCCTGAGCCACTTCTGTCCAAGAATGCATTTGTATACTTCTGTAGGTCTCTTTGTTTAATAGTTTATTGGGGATTTGTCTCCCTTTAAATATACATGTACCATGACTCAATTAAGGCAAGGAATCAGTTCCTCATTATTCTGGTTATCTCTCTACAACTCTCTCCCTCTCTCTCTCACGAAATCTACCTTTCTCTCTCTTGTTCTTGCTGAGTTCTTCAGTATTCTCACATAAACTCTTTATAATTCTCACATTCTTTCATTCTCGTCCACTTGCTTCTTCAACCATCAGAATCCTTTCTTCTTCTTTCTTGTCTTGTTTGTTGCTTCATGTTCACACCAAGCTAGCTTGAACTTCGGCCATTTCCTCATTTATTCTTGCTTCATCTCAACACTCCCCCTCAAGCTTGACCATGTGGACAAGTCAAGCTTGGAAGCTATGAAGCATTCCCTCATTAAAACCTTAACTAGTTAAAACCCAATGGGAGAAAACCCAAGTCAAGGAAAAAGACTAGAATACTTCATAGAGGAAAGATCAGTGAGATGAGAGATCCATGAGTCCAAGTTTTGAATGGATGAACTCACAGACCTTTGTGCTTGCTGCCTTGGTGAAGATGTCAGCTAGTTGATCTTGACTTCTAGTGTAGCAAGGCAATATAATCTTCTTCTCCACAGCTTGTCTAACCTTTGACAATCCACTTCAATGTGTTTGGTCCTCTCATGAAACACATTGTTGGATGCTATGTGAATTGCGGCTTGATTATCACAGTGCATGGTGATTGGAGTTGTGGTCTTAATTCCCAAGTCTCTAAGCAGATTCCTGATCCAAATGAGCCCACTTGTAAGCTTCCTCATAGCCCTATATTCAGCTTCTGCACTTGAACATGACACAATCTTCTGCTTCTTGCTTTTCCAAGTTACTAAGTTGCCACCAATGAAAGTGCAATAGCCGGTTGTGGACTTCCTGTCCACTCTATCTCCAGCCCAATCTGCATCACAATACCCAACAATCTCAGTACTCTGGTTGCAGCCTAACCAAACTCCTTGTCCTGGTGCCTCTCTTAGGTATCTCAAGATCCTCTCCACCATGTTCCAATGGTGTATCTTTGGTGCTTGTATATGTTGGCTGACTTGATTCACTGCAAAACACACGTCTGGCCTTGTGATGGTAAGATAGATGAGCTTTCCAACCATCCTTCTATATCTCTTGACATCTTCATATGGCTTGTTCTCTATCTCCCCCTCACGTAAGACTTTGTACCCATCTTCTAGTGGAGTCTTGGCTGCTCTTCCACCTAAGTCATCTGCCTCACTCAACAAATCAAGTGTGTACTTCCTTTGAGACAGAAACAGCCCCTCTTTAGATCGGTATATCTCAATCCCAAGGAAATACTTTAACTCACCCAAGTCTTTGATATCAAATGATGATTTAAGAAAGACGTTGGTTGAGAGTACCTTCTTTATCACTTCTAGTGATGATGATATCATCCACATATATAAGGATTACCACAATGCCTTGTGAGCTGGTGAGAGTGTCTTCAGCTTCTGATTTCACAAACCCTCTTCCATTGAGTGTGGTACTGAGCTTGTGGTACCAAGCCCTTGGTGATTGCTTCAACCCATAGATAGCCTTCTTGAGTCTAAGGACATTTCCTGGTTTGACTAGGTGTTCTAGGGGGAGGTGGCTTCATGTAGACTTCATCCTCAAGTTTTCCTTGCAAGAAAGCATTCTTCACATCCATTTGCCATAGATCCCACTCCAAGTTTACTTCCAAATATAAGATGATCCGTATGGTATTTTGCCACTGGTGCAAAGGTGTCAAGGTAATCTTCTCCATAGGTTTGGGTGAATCCTCTTGCAACCAATCTAGTTTTGCACCTCTCCACAGTACCATCTGCATTGTATTTGATGGTGAAAATCCACATGCTGGTCACTGCCTTCTTCCCTTTTGGAAGTTCAGCTTCATACCAAGTGTCATTGATGATCATGGCATTGGTTTCAATTCCCACTGAGTCTCTCCACACCTTATGCTCCATAGCTTCTTCATAAGTTTTAGGTATGTATCCCTGGTCCAATGTACCAATAAACACAACATGTTCTTGTGGGTATTGAGCTAGAGAACAAACACCTCTGGTGGGATGAGCTACTTGTTGGATTTTCACCAGAGTATAAGGATCTGGGTTTGTGTGTGATGAACAAGCCTCTAAGGCAAGGATGAACACGAGATGATGAAGAGAAAGGGTTCTGGTTTACTTGTGTGAACTTGAATCAGAATCAGAGACTAAGAGAGACTAAGAGAGATTAAAAGACTAAGAAAGGGGAAGACCTGAGAGGGATTCGAATCAAGAACACAACAAGCTTTATTTCTGAAGTGGAGAGGGGTTTTCCCCCTTACTCCCTTAATGATTACATTTCGACCAGAGAGAGATGGATACATTAGGGTTTACAAAATAATCAACAAAGCATGTGGAGTCAAAGGGAAGAGGCTCCTCGGTTTGAATTGTGTGGACAGAGCTCTCCACACGTTTTGGGACAGCCTGGAACCAGAGGAGCTCGCCTAATGGAAGCTTGGCTGAGAATGAGCCAGCAAGGTCACTGAACCTATCCAGAGATCTGTCTAGGTTCATGCCCCTTCCTTTGGTGAGTAGATAACCTTTTGGATAAGGTTCTTCCTTTCTGGAAAGTGATCTGCTCTTCCTTTTAGCAGATGGTATATTCCCAGCATCTTTTCACTTGCCCTAAACCTTTCCTTGGATCCCAAGTCTTTGCTCACCATAATAAACCTTCTTGAAGATTGGTTCACAAGTCTTGTGCTTTCTTAGGGTTGTACGGCCACATATCATCAAGCTGGTTTGTACAGATTTCACCCTAAGTTTGCACAAGACATAAAACTTCTTTTATGTTCAAATGGTTGAGGATATATGATTTGGGTTGATGTGATCATGGACTGGATCACTAAGGAGAACAAGGAGAGTCTAGATGAGCCACATGAAGCCACATTGCACCAGCAGCTTGGTGATGATGCTCTAGCCATTCTTGAAGGTCCCATGACTCGTTCCAGAGTCAAGAAGCTTAAAGAGAATGTTGTTGGATTACTCACTTCACATCCACAACAAGAAAGTCTTGGACAAGGTCTGATCCGAGATGTCTTGATCACCATTCAAGCCATCTCTACATCAAGCTGAGTTAGTGTCTAGGCAAGACATGGGGTGCGTGCTCTTTTCCTTGCTTTTGGTTTTGTCCCACGAGGTTTTCCGGAGGAAAGTTTTTAACGAGGCCACAACTTGTCTTCACATCACTTAGGCCCTATCTCGGTCCAAGGCTAAAGAAGTTTACATTTTATTTCATTTAAAAGCTTATGTTAAACTTAAACTATAGTTTCCTTTTTACTTATTTCCGAAACCCTAGACAGCATGTTCTCTGGTTTCTCCTTATTTAAACGGGTCTCTAAACCCTATTGTACTCATCCACCTTTTAATCAATGAGTTATCTTTCTCCTTGACGGCTCTCTCTCTAAGACAAGTTGTCGAGTTTCTTCTGGTGTGGAGAATCCAGGAACCTAAGGGTGTTTGCTTGGTGTGTTATATCCGAGTTATTCATCTAGGAGTATCAAGAGATCTTATCATCCCTCTTGTGTCAGCAATCGATCCACAACCTTGAAGAACTTGAGTCTCTGATTCGTTCTTGAAAGGATGTATCCACTCCCATCGACCAAAGAGCATCCTAGGGACGCATCAAGTGGTATCAGAGCAACTTTGGTTGGGAAGTACTTGTTTTCTCTCTTGTTCCTTTTGTTTCATCCGTGTTTCATCTCTATCATCTTGAATAAGCAGTAGAACTAATCTGTTTAGGGCTGCTCGAGTTTCATAAGTGTTTAGACAAGGTTTTTAAACTTTTCCTTTTTGCTTTGCGGAAGCCCTAGAGAGAGAAACCCTAGCCGCATAAGTCTTTGCCTTTTTAGATCACTTTGTTTCATCTGTTAAACTTGTTAATCACCTTGAACAGGAGTAGATTAAGGTTGTTAGGGTGCAAGAAAACCTTAGAGAAGATTAGAAAAAAGTTTAGAGGATTTTTCCTTTTTGCTTGGTAGGCGGAAACCCTTTTCCTTTTACCTAGACGATTTTTTCCTTTTTGCTTTTGTCTTGCAAAACAAGCTTGATTTCGTGTTCTCCCTTTTCCTTTTTGCTTATCTTGTTACCTAGAAACCTTTTACTGGTTATTTTTGTTTACCTTTGTGCAGGAAGCATGGGATCCGAGTCTGAAGAAGAAGCTGCACTCGTCAGGAAGAACAAGCTTCTCATGGAGGCTATGTCGGCTCAACTCAGTCAGAACATGGTAGCAACCATGACCGAGATGAGGAGGACCAACCTCAATGACATCCGCAGAGAGCTCAGAGAAGAAGTCAGAAGAGCTACTAGTCAAGTTCCAAACCGAGAGACTAGGAGAGAAGAGAGACCTCATGCAACTCGCCAAGAGCATGCTGGTTATGAGGAGACTGACAATGAGTATGAACACCTCAGTTCATCCTCAAGACAAAGCCAAAGAAGACATAGGCGTGTCCAAAAAAGAAGGATGAACCAGGGAGATGAGCTTGCTGGTTTGAAGATAAAGATACCCCCATTCCATGGCAAAGCTGACCCGGATGCCTACCTTGAGTGGGAGAAGAAGATTGAGTTAGTCTTTCAGTGTAAGCAGTACACAAACCACAAGAAGATTCAGATTGCTGCTACTGAATTCTATGACTATGCTCTAAGTTGGTGGGATCAGTACATCACAACTCGTAGAAGGAATGGAGAGGAACCAGTTGAGACCTGGACAGAGATGAAGTCTATCATGCGCAAGAGGTTTTTTCCATGCCACTACCACAGAGACTTGCATCACCGGCTTAGGAAGCTTACTCAAGGTTCAAGATCAGTGGAGGAGTATTACCAGGAGATGGAGTTGCTCATGCTAAGAGCTAGCATATCAGAAGATAGAGAAGCAACCATGTCAAGGTTCCTATGTGGTTTAAACCGAGAGATACAAGACAATGTTGAGATGCAACATTATGTGGAGCTTGAAGAGATGCTACACATGGCTATTCTTGTGGAGCAACAGCTCAAGAGGAAGGGACATTCACACAACCACTATGGCTCTAACCGGTTACACAACACCAAGGAAGAGAAGTCACCTTACCCTAAGGAGTCTAAACCGTTCCAGAAGGATCACAAGTCTTATCCAAGAGAAGAGACCAAACCAAGCAGTGCTCTTGACAAGGGCAAAGGCAAGGTTGAAGCTTCTACTTCCAGAGCTTGTGATATCAAGTGTTTCAAGTGCCAAGGAAGAGGTTGAAAGAATTGAGAGATTTGAGTACTTTATTGTGTATGGAGAATGATGAACATGAAGAACAAGAGAGAGAGAGTAGAGAGAGAGTGGATTTCGAAAATGAGAGAAAGAGTAGTGAGGAAATGATTTCCTTGCTTTGATTAGGTTCTAAGACCATCCCATAAATAGGGAAATACAGGTTACAAACAGACAAAGAGGATAATACTAAACAAAGGCTTCTGTACAAGACAAAGTAGACCATACCAACCAGATGAAAGTGACAGGTCTGATTCTCTCTCTTCCTCAGCCTCACATGTGATCTTCTATTGGAATCTTCTCCCCAACGGATCCCTGCTCTTCCTGAAGCCTCAGACCACTTAAATATATTATTCTGGTCGCTGACTTTGTTACTTGCCTTGCAGGTTAGGTCTTGGTCAAGATTGGACTAAACCAGTTGTACAGACAAACTCAATCTTGGTTCATTCCAATTGCCATTGCCTTCTTCTCCTTCCTCTGATTTTATTCTTCATGTCAACACTCCCCCTCAAGCTGACCATAGGGACTAGGTCAAGCTTGGAAACCATGAAGACTTCCTCATTAAAAACCTTAGCAAAGAAAACCACATGGGATAAAACCAAGCTAAGGGAAAAAGAGTAAAACCTTCATGGCTAAGAGGATCAGTGTGATGAGAGATCTATGAGTCCAAGTTTTGGATGTATGAACTCACAGACCTCAGTGCTTGCAGCCTTGGTGAAGATGTCAGCCAGTTGGTCTTCACTTCTAGTGTAGCATGGAAGTATCACTTGCTGCTCTACTGCTTGTCTCACCTTGTGGCAATCCACTTCTATATGCTTTGTCCTCTCATGGAAAACTGAGTTTGATGCAATGTGTATGGCTGCCTGATTATCACAATGCATTGTCATTGGTGTGGTGATCTCTATGCCCAAATCCTTTAGCAGTCCCTTGATCCATATGAGTTCACTAGTAAGCTTCCTCATTGCTCTATACTCTGCTTCAGCACTTGAACATGACACCACCTTCTGCTTCTTGCTCGTCCATGTAACCAGATTTCCTCCAATGAAGGTACAATAGCCGGTTGTTGATCTCCTATCAACCCTGTCTCCAGCCCAATCAGCATCACAATATCCTACCACTTCAGTGCTTCCATTACAAGCCATCCATACACCTTGTCCAGGAGCTTCTCTCAAGTATCTTAAAATCCTGTCAACCATATTCCAATGATGAACCTTAGGGGCTTGCATGTGGTGGCTGACTTTATTCACAGCAAAGCATACATCAGGGCGAGTTATTGTTAGGTATATGAGCTTTCCAACCATTCTCCTATACTTCTTGACATCTTCAAATGGAGTGTTTTCAAACTCCCCCTCTCGCAGTACTTTGTAACCATCTTCCAGTGGAGTCTTGGCTTGCCTTCCTCCAAGGTTTCCTGCCTCATTTATAAGATCAAGTGTGTACTTCGTTTGGGATAAGAAAAGCCCCTCTTTAGAGCGGCATATTTCAATCCCTAAGAAGTACTTCAACTCTCCCAAATCCTTGATATCAAATGATGATTTTAGAAAAGCTTTGGTTAAGAGAATATCTTCCTTGTTACTTCCAGTGATGATTATGTCATCAACATACACTAGAATGACCACAATCCCTTGCTTGCTGGTTAGAGTTGAAATTTAGAGTAGAATCTGAGAAGAATACGAAAGGAAGAAGAGATTTAGAGGATTCGAGACTAAAGAAAGAGACTTTAAGAGATTTGGATCTAAGAACCCATTTCGGATGAACCGAGAGACTAGAGAGACTAAGAGAAAAGAAATGAGTTGCTTGATTGATTAATGTTCGACAAGAGGGTTACAATATATAGAGGAAAGCTTAGGGCAACAAGGGGATAAGGTTTCAACGGATAGAAGACTAAGCGTGTGAAGTCAAGGCTCGTTTAGGCGCCTAATTCAAATACTTGGACGAGAAGCTTCACACGCGAGATGCCAAAGGAATCTTGACCAGATGCTCTTCCTTTCTTAGCCACATGAGCCAGCCTGTCCACAACTCTTCCTTTGGTCTTCCTTATCCGCGAACCAAGCTTGAGTCGGGGTAGTAAATGGTAAATGTAACTTTTGGTCGAGTTACATTTACCTCGGGTAACTTTCGACCAAGTTCACCCGGGTAACTTTTGTACGGCCTTGTACGGACATGTACGGACACCCCAAATCCAAACCTTCTCCATTCCTTTAATCTTTCTCTATCAAGTGAACCCCTCTTGTTCAACACTCCCCCTCAAGCTTGACCATGTGGAACAAGTCAAGCTTGGAATGCCATGAGATCTTCCTCATTAAAAACCTTATCAAAGAAAACCCTCCTTAGGGATAAAACCTCAACAAGGAAAAGAGTAAAGACCCCATGGCAAGGGGATCAACCTCGTTTTGTGAGGTCTAAGAGTCCAAGTCTGGTATGAATGGACTCTATAGTTTTCTGTCTGGCTGCCTTGGTGAAAACATCGGCTAACTGATCTTCACTTCTGGTAAAGCAAGGTAGAATGTCTCCAGAAACAATCATCTGCCTTACCTTATGGCAATCGACTTCAATATGCTTCGTCCTTTCATGGAACACTGAGTTGGATGCAATGTGGATGGCTGCTTGGTTGTCACAGTGCATTGTCATGGGTGTGGCCTGCTCAATTCCTAAGTGCTTCAGTATACCCTTGATCCAAACCAGCTCGTTTGTAAGCTTCAACATGGCTCTATACTCAGCTTCAGCACTCGAGCAGGAGACTACCTTCTGCTTCTTGCTCTTCCAAGTGACAAGATTCCCACCAATGAATGTGCAATATCCAGTAGTAGACTTCCTATCCATCCTGTCTCCAGCCCAATCCACATCACAATACCCTACCACTTCAGTGCTCTCATTGCATCCCATCCAGACTCCTTGATCTGGTGATCCATTCAGGTACATGAGGAGACGGTTCACCATGTTCCAGTGATGTTCCCTTGGTCCTTGCATGTGTTGACTTACCTGGTTCACAGCAAAGCATATATCAGGTTGTGTGATAGTTAGGTAGATCAACTTACCAACAAGCTTTCTATAAAGCTTGGCATCCTGGAATGGTGGACTGTCTTTTATCTCCCCCTCACGAGGAACTTTGTATCCATCCTCCAAAGGTGTCTTGAATGTCTTCCCTCGTTGTATACCTGCATCTTTCAAAAGATCAAGTGTATATTTCCTTTGAGACAAGAACAAACCTTCCTTGGACCTACATATCTCTATTCCAAGAAAGTATTTCATCTCTCCTAAGTCTTTGATTTCAAACACAGACTTCAAATAATCCTTGGTGAGTTGAATACCTTCTTTGTCACTTCCAGTGATGATGATATCATCAACATACACTAGAAGAACAATGATACATGATGGAGTGGTGAGGGTGAAGAGAGTGTGGTCTAGCTCGGATTTCTTGAAGCCTCTTCCAATCAAGGTTGTGCTCAACTTGTTGTACCAAGCCCTTGGGGATTGTTTAAGGCAATAGATAGCTTTCTTCAGTCTAAGAACATTTCCTTCCTTGACCAACTGCTCCAACCCCGGTGGAGGATACATGTAGATCTCGTCTTCAAGTTCCCCTTGAAGAAATGCATTCTTCACATCCATCTGCCAAAGTCCCCACTTAAGGTTGACTGCTATTGAAAGAACTATCCTGATGGTGTGGAGTTTTGCAACTGGGGCAAACGTATCAAGATAGTCTTCACCATAGGTTTGGGTAAACCCTCTTCCTACTAATCGAGTCTTCTTTCTGTCTATCTTTTCATTTGCAAGATACTTGATTGTGAAGATCCACCTACTAGACACTGCCTTCTTCCCTCTTGGTAATTCACTCTCATACCAAGTATCATTCTTGATCATTGCGGTTGCTTCAGCTCCTACTGACTCTCTCCATTCTTTGTCCTTCATTGCTTCCTCATAAGACCGAGGGATGTAGCTATCATCCAGATTCATCATGAAGACACAGTGTTCTTCAGGATAGTGGGCAAGAGAGCAGGAAACTTAAGCAGGATGCTCTACTGCCTGAGCATTATAATACACTCTAGTGTTCACCCAATTGGTTGGTGGATTCCTGATCCTAGTGCTCCTCCTTAGTTGTTGTTCAACAGCCGGTTCTTGACCTTGGTTCTGACCTCCATCTTGAACTGATCCTTCTTCCTCCTCGTTCACCATTTCTTCCTCTTGTTCCACACTTTGATCATGAGAACAAGAATCCTCTCCAACTTCTAGTTGATCTTCTGGTTCATTTCCCCCCTCATGGTCGAAGTGGGGAGCTTGTTCTTCTCCATTGTTGGGGGGACCTTGTGGTTGTCCTCCTCCAGTCTTAGGATCCTGGGAGAGATTGATCCCAAGACTCTCTAGTATGATCCTCAAGTTAGCTGCTTTGTCAGATGCAAGATCCTTTAACTCTGCCTGGTTCTTTTCTTCATAATACCCCCTTTCTTCAATGAACTTCACTTCCCTTGATACCAGCACTCTTCTGGTTATAGGATCATAGCACTTATAACCTTTCTGAGTCGGTGAGTACCCTATAAACATCCCCTTAGTGCTCTTTGCCTCCAGTTTGTTTCTCAACTCTCCTGGTCTTAGAACAAAACATAGGCAACCAAAGACCCGAAGGTGTTCCAGGGTTGGTCTATGTTTGTTCAAGACTTCAAATGGAGACTGGTTGTCCAGGATCCTCGTTGGTGTTCTGTTGATGAGATAACAAGCTGAAGACACTGCATCACTCCAAAACCTCGTGGGGACATTTGCTTGAAACATCATGGACCGAGCAACCTCCATAAGGTGCCTGTTCTTCCTCTCGGCTACTCCATTCTGTTGAGGGGTATAGGGGCAACTTGTCTGGTGGAGTATGCCATGTTGAGATAGATGATGTTTGAATGCTTGGCTGGTATACTCCCCTCCATTATCTGATCTAAAAATTTTGAACTTGGCATTAAACTGGTTAGTCACATAGTTCTGAAAATTTCTGAATGCATCAAGCACCCTATCTTTAGATGGGATCAAGGTTATCCAGGTGTATTTAGACTTCTCATCTATGAATGTTACAAAATACTTGTGATTCTCCCTAGACAAACAAGGTGCAGTCCAAACATCAGAGTGAATCAGATCAAAGCAATGTTCATAGATGGTTGTGAATTTATGAAAAACAGTCTTACAATGCTTGCCTAAAATACAAGCTTCACAATCATTATTCTCAAACACAACACCTGGAACCATTAAGTTTAAAGCTTTAACATGAGGATGTCCTAGTCTAGCATGCCACAAAGCATTCTTATTCAAAGCAGAAACAGGAACAGAAGTAAACGAGCAATTATGATCAGGCACAGAACTAAGTTCTTCAAGCATATAAAGGTCTCCTTTGGTTACTCCTTGCCCGATCAACCGTTTGCTCTCAATATCCTGAAACTTCACATCATTAGGACTAAAGATAACTTTGCAATGCATATCAGTGGTACACTTCTTGACAGAAAGTAAGTTTGAAGTAAACTCAGGCATATATAAAGCTTTAGATTCTTTGTCAAACAGTTTCAACTTGCCTACACCTCTTATTGGTATCCTATCTCCATTAGCAATCATTACATGTCCATGCGCAGGTTCAATGTCTCTAATAAGACTAGTATCACTGATCATATAATGAGATGCACCTGAATCTACTATCAAAGGTTTAGACATGTTATGAGCAGTGTGAGATTGACCAAGCATCCTAGAATGGGTGTAGGCACTATCAGTTTTAGCAGTACTAGCAATCCTATATGCTCCAAATGAGTACCCACTAATATTACCAAGATTGTTACCATTATCCTTGAGCATTTTGATGAGAGCATCCATCTCAGATCGGCGGATGAACTCATGCTCATTGGGTCGTGGTTGATGGGAAGTATAGGTCACCAACACCTTGCTCTCACCACCATCACGCCCTTCTGCTTCATTGGCCCGGTTAGAGGTTCCTGCCCCAGTTTGATCACTTGTGCCATAAGTGACATTTGCACGAGCCTCCCTTTCCTTCATGAACTTGGCCGGCTTGAGGTGAGGATGGAGAATCCAGCATTGGCTCTTCTTGTGTCCATGCCTCTTGCAATGATCACAGTTTCCCCCAAACCTCCTTTCTTCATAGTTTCCAGTGAACCTCCGGTCTTCATACTTGTGAGCTTTGTTTGCTTGAGGCACCTCGGCTTGATTTGCCAGAGTTAGCTCCCCCTTCCCTCCAAAGAGCCCCAACGATCCTTGCTCCTTCTGGATCTGAGCACAAACATCTTCAAGAGTTGGGAGTTTCTCGGATCTAAGGATGTGCTTAATGAGATCGTTGTAGGTAGTATTGAGAGTAAGTAATAGGCCAAAGACCTTGTCTTGCTCACGTCTCTCATTAAGCTCATCCGGATCAGTAGTACTAGGCCTCAGCATCTCAAGTTCTGACCACAAAGCTCTAAACTTTCCCAAGTGTTTGGTGAACTCCATGTCTTCTTGAGCTAAGTTGTTGATAGCTCTCTTGATCTCAAACACCCGGGTGAGGTTTGAGATGTTTCCATGCACCTTTTGAAGTGTATCCCATAGATCCTTAGCTTTCTCACAGTAGTTGTAGGCTTCTAAGATCGATGGATCCAGTGAGCTCTGGAGTATGGATATCACCAGGTTGTCCTCCTGGATCCACTTCACTCCATCGCAAACCACCACCTCTTTGTCGCCTTCACGAGTAATGAGTTTTGGAGCTTCACTCTCAAGGATGTGACTCCAAAGACCCTTACTTCCCACGGCTGTCTTAACCACACGAGACCAAAGAAGGTAGTTTCCTCCCTTGAGGGTAACCAGAATGACAGTAGTCTTCGTATTCTCCATTCCCGGAACAAAAGGTTGAGAATTTGAACTTTAGAGAACAAAAGGATGAAACTTTGTATGAACGAACTCAAACAAACCTAGATTCAAGTGAACCTGGCTCTGATACCATGAAATTTAGAGTAGAATCTGAGAAGAATACGAAAGGAAGAAGAGATTTAGAGGATTCGAGACTAAAGAAAGAGACTTTAAGAGATTTGGATCTAAGAACCCATTTCGGATGAACCGAGAGACTAGAGAGACTAAGAGAAAAGAAATGAGTTGCTTGATTGATTAATGTTCGACAAGAGGGTTACAATATATAGAGAAAAGCTTAGGGCAACAAGGGGATAAGGTTTCAACGGATAGAAGACTAAGCGTGTGAAGTCAAGGCTCGTTTAGGCGCCTAATTCAAATACTTGGACGAGAAGCTTCACACGCGAGATGCCAAAGGAATCTTGACCAAATGCTCTTCCTTTCTTAGCCACATGAGCCAGTCTGTCCACAACTCTTCCTTTGGTCTTCCTTATCCGCGAACCAAGCTCGAGTCGGGGTGGTAAATGGTAAATGTAACTTTTGGTCGAGTTACATTTACCTCGGGTAACTTTCGACCAAGTTCACCCGGGTAACTTTTGTATGGCCTTGTATGGACAAACTTGTACGGACATGTACGAACACCCCAAATCCAAACCTTCTCCATTCCTCTAATCTTTCTCTATCAAGTGAACCCCTCTTGTTCAACAAGAGTGAAGAGAGTGTGATCTACTTCTGATTTTACAAAGCCTCTTCCATTGAGTGTTGTACTTAGCTTGTGATACCAGGCCCTTGGTGATTGCTTCAAACCATAGATTGCCTTCTTCAATCTCAGTACATGCCCTGGTTTGACAAGGTTTTCTAAACCAGGAGGTGGTCGCATGTACACTTCATCTTCCAACTCTCCTTGTAAGAATGCAATCTTGACATCCATTTGCCATTAATCCCATTCCAAGTTGACTGCCATGGAGAGAACAATCCTGATGGTGTGAAGCTTGGCTACTGATGCAAACGTATCAAGGTAATCTTCTCCATAGACCTGAGTGCATCCCCTAGCAACCAGACTTGTCTTCTTCTTTTCGGGTTTTCCATTAGCTAGATACTTGATGGTGAAGAGCAAACGGCTTGTCACAGCTTTCTTGCCTTTGGGAAGCTCAGTTTCATACCAGGTATCGTTCTTGATCATAGCATTGATCTCATCTGTTGACAAGAAGCAATAAGAAGACAAGAAGGAAAAAGGGTTCAGATGGTTGCAAGATCACTTGGTCCTTACAGACTTGGAACACAAATCTGTCCGTACAAGCCTTGATGAACAAGCAACCTTTCTGGTCCCAAATAACTTAGAAGACAAGGAGAAGAAGAAGGATCTCGTCTGGTTCAAGTTTAAAGAGAGTTGGGCAAGAAAAGAATTAAAAAGGATTAAGGATAAGCCTTCTAGCATTTGGTGTCCTGTCCCTTTCATGGACCACTGCCTTGTCCACTGCACTGTCCAGACTGTTGACCAGTCTGTCCACCAGCCTGACTCTTCCCAGACCTTGACCAGACCACCTTATTATATGTTTATTTCTCTTGTCTTGTTTATTCAGAATTGTCTTTAAATAATGTTGTATTGTAACTCTTTGTAGACAAGAAATCAGAAACTCATTTTCTTCATACTCTCTCTCTCTGTCGTCCAGAATCCTCTCTCTCTTGTTCTTCACAATGTTCTTCATAATCTTCAATTAAACTCTCTCTGATTATCTAATTCTCACATGGTATCAGAGCTGTATGCTCTTGAGACCTAAATCTCTCTACTATTTTCACTTATTCCGCAATTCTTTGAGTGTCATTTCTATTTTTGGCAAAGTTCATCTTGTTCTTCAGTTGTTCATCATTTCCAGCTCCAGAAATTGCCAAAAATAGAAAAGATGATTTCGACCAAGAAAATGAAGAAGGAGAATCTCATTCCAGTGACCCTAGAGGGTCCTAACTATCTTTTATGGTCAAGAGGCCAGAGTTACCTTTGGAAGTCATGGACTTTGGGACAGCCATATCATGGAGGCTGAAGCTTCAAAGAGGATGGCTCAAAAGGATAGTCAGGTTACTTGCCTAAAGCATGAAGACAAGTGGGTTCAAGAGGAACAGCAAACACTTGGAATTATACACAGCTCTCTGTCTGAACAGATCTTGGAGGATCATTATCACCTCAGAACCGCCAAGAGTCTATGGGAGAAGCTTCAAAATGTTTATGGGAATCTATGGGAGAGTTTTCAAGTTGTCTATGAGCAAGACAAAGTTTTCAGTCTAAACCTGGATTCACCCTGCAATAGTCTGATAAGTTATATCATTCAAGAAAGGAAGCTTCCAAGTTCCCTAGGAAGCCAGCCAAGTACATTTAAGCTCAAGGAGTCTGAGCATCAAGTAATTACAGGAAGAACCATGTATTCAGCACTCTGTGGTGATTCTAATGAAGGAGGAAAATGGAGGAGTATGGCAGGGGCGACCAATTCTGATAGTCCAGTGACCAGAAGAGACTTTGATTCCTTTATAAAAGCTGCCAAGGCCCTTATCTCACCCAAGGAGGTTGGTAAATATTCTCATGACTCTAAACCCATCATTATAGATTCAGGAGCTAGCCATCACATGATTAGTGATAGGAACCTGGTTAGTAATATCAAACCTGCCTCAGGGAATGTGCTTATAGCAAATGGTGATAAGGTTAAGATAGAAGGGATAGGGAACCTTAGGTTGTTTGATAAAGAATCAACTGCCTTGTATATGCCTCAGTTTACATCAAATTTGCTATCAGTGAAAAGAGCAACCATTGATCTGAATTGTCAAGTTGTCTTTAGACCTGATGAGGTTGAGTTTCAAGACTTGAGGACAGGGCAGGTTATTGGTAGAGGGAACAGCCATCAGGAACTATATGATACAAGCCTAAGCTATCAAAGTCTGTATGATCCTTAGTACAAGAGAGGGAGCCGATCTGCACAAGGGGTGACTCGTCTGGATTGATCTAATCAACCAAAGGAATCTGGACAGAAGTAACTTGATGGATTGAAGTGCACCACACGAGGAGTGGAGGGTCTCGTGATACAACACAAGGTTTCTCTAGGCCGTGGAGGTTCTGGTCTCACAAAGCAGAGAGAAAGGAGGCGAATTCTAGAGAGAGAATTCTAGGGTTTCCGAAGAAAAGGTTTTCTGTTTATTCAAGACTGCCCAAAGAAAGGGGGAGTGCAAAACATATAAATAGGACTAAAGGCACAGGCTCCTTTAGGTCAAGAAATAAAAACTATAGTTTAAAAAAAGGAAATATAAGAAAATGACATAATTCGTCATAACCTTGGACCAAAATAGCATCTAGGAAATATGTGAAGCAGATTGTGGCCTCGTTAAAAACCTTCCTCCGTAAAACCCACTGGGACAAAACCAAGAGCAAGGAAAAGAGCACACACAAGGAGCTTGGCCTAGTTACTTGATCATTCCAAGAGTCTTGCAAGGCAAGTTGGTCTTCTATGGCAATGATCATCAGATTGTTGTGGCTATGGTTTGGAATGAGTGGCCAGGGATCTCCTCTTGATGCTTTGGTATGTTCATCCGGTCCATCATCCTTCAAGCTTGGCTCTCCCATCTTCAGGGCATCCATCTTGGTGCTATAATCAGTAGCTTCTTTAGTGGTGTTAACCTGGTCAAGATCAGAAGCAAGTATCATGCTCTCATTAAACTTATGTTGAAGTATCTTAGCTCTTTGTCTGGTTATAGCTCCCTTGTATACGGTTGGTACTGGCACTTCTTGAACCGTCTCTGCCTTAGTTATCTTGCTGATCATGTCTTGGATATCAGGTTCAGTTAGGTCTGGTTCAAGCTCTGGTTGAATGTCCTCATCATTCCCTCCCTCTTCAAAAGGTTTTGACCTCAAAACTGGTTCATCTGCAAAACAAGGAGATAAATCAGCAACATTGAAGGTTGACGACACATTCAACTCACCTGGCAGGTCAAGACGGTAGGCATTGTTGTTGATCCTCTCAACAACTTGGAAAGGACCATCTCCCCTTGGTTTCAGCTTGGAACTCCTCTGGTTGGGAAACCTTTCTTGCCTCATGTGTAACCAAACCCACTCTCCTGGTTCAAACACAACCTCTTTGCGCCCTTTGTTGGCTTGCTTGACATACTGCTCAGTTCTCTTTTCCAGGTTCTCCTTAACCTTCTTATGCAACTCCCTTACATACTCAGCTTTTGCTTCTCCGGTTAGACTAATCACTTCAGCTGGTGGTAATGGCTTGAGGTCTAAAGGGGTCTTAGGGTTGAAACCATAAGCAGCTTCAAAAGGTGACATCTTAGTAGCTGAGTGCTGAGCCCGGTTGTATGCAAACTCTATGAATGGAATGCAGTCCAACCAGTTCTTCATATTCTTCCCAATGGTGGATCTAAGCAGCATAGAGAGGGTCCTGTTTACTACTTCAGTCTGCCCATCCGTTTGGGGATGACATGTTGTGGAGAATAGCAGCTTTGTTCCCATCTTCTTCCACAAGGTCCTCCAGAAATGACTCAAGAACTTGCTATCACGATCAGAAACTATGGTCGGGGGGACTCCATGTAAGCGTACCACCTCTTTAAAGAACAGATCAGCCGTTTTAGATGCATCATTCACCTTGGCACAAGGTATGTTATGTGCCATTTTGGAGAATCTGTCCACCACAACAAAGATTGAATCCTTATGTCGAATCTTGGGTAAGCCTAGTACGAAGTCCATGGAGATATCCACCCAAGGAGCAGTGGGAATAGGTAGTGGCATGTATAGACCATGGGGTTGTACTCTGGACTTAGCTTTCTTGCAAGTTACACATCTTGCACAATGGGATTCTACTGCCTTCTTGAGATGAGGCCAATAGAAATGTTCTCTTACCACAGCTAAGGTTTTATCCACTCCAAAAATGTCCCATGAGCCCTCCTCCATGAGCTTCTCTGGTGATCAAGTCTCTCAGTGAACACTGAGGGATGCACAGTCTCTTGCTCTTAAATAGAAACCCCTCATGTAAGTAGAACTTCCCTTGTGGACCTCCGGTACAACTAGAATAGATCTCAGCAAGATCCGGATCTCCTCCATATAGATCCTTGATGAATTCAAACCCCATCACCTTGGCTTCCATTGTGGCAATCAAAACATATCTTCTTGAAAGGGCATCAGCTACAATGTTTTCCTTTCCCTTCTTGTACTTATTGATGTAAGGAAAGGTCTCTATAAACTTCATCCAGCGGGCATGCCTCTTCTTAAGGTTTGTTTGGCCTCTTAGATGCTTTAGAGTCTCATGGTTAGTATGGACCACAAACTCCTTAGATAGCAGGTAGTGTTGCCATGTCTCTAAGGCCCTCACTAGAGCATGTTGACATGAAGACATAAAAGACAAAGAGGAAGAGAGTATGGCAAGAGAAGTATCTGGAATGATCAAATGAAGTTGGTCCGTACAGTTTAGGTCTAATCTGACCTAACTTGACTTCCAAGACAAGGAAAGGGTTAGCTTGAGAAGGAGGGACACTTATTTAAATCAGAACATGTGATATGGTGGAGCAGAGAGACGTTAGGAAACAAAAAGGGGAAGAAAAGTCACATGTCAAGATAAGGAGACAGCCATTTAGGACCTGTCCCTTTCCACCAAGTCTGGACAAAACCAACTGCCTTCCTGTCCCTTTCCACAAGTCTGGGCGTGCCTCTGCCCTCCCTCAGTCCTATTTTGTTTATTATATCTTTTGTCAACTTATGTATTTGTTTATGATTTATTTTGCCTATTAATAGGCTTGTACCAGAAACTAAATGAAGCAAGGAATTTATTTCCTCTATTCTCTGTCTCTCTCTCACGAAATACTCCTCTTCTCTCTCAATGTTCTTCATCTGAAACTCCAAATTCTCTCATTCTTTCATGGTATCAGAGCATTTTTGCTCCTGAAACCTTATTCTCTCCATACTTTTCATACTTATTCCGCAAATTACAAAGCTTTTACTCTGATTTTTCGAGATCCTTCTTCCTTTTAACCACTGGATAATAGCTGTTCTTGAGCTGTTCTTGATGGAGAATTCGAAAATGATGGTGGTTCCAGTTACTCTCAAGGGAGTTAACTACCTACTGTGGTCAAGACTTGTCAAGACTGCTCTTGGAGGCAGAGGTCTCTGGGAACATGTGACTGAAGGCAAAACCCCAAAGAAGACCATCCTAGGAGAGGATGGTAAGGAGGAAGTGGCGCTGGTTGATGAAGGCAAATGGATTC
Source organism: Moricandia arvensis (assembly GCA_905132765.1). NCBI lineage: Eukaryota > Viridiplantae > Streptophyta > Magnoliopsida > Brassicales > Brassicaceae > Moricandia > Moricandia arvensis. Next base: position 63,557 of record CAJHQP010002701.1, read on the forward strand.
AACAGGATTTCATGGTGTTGTCTGCCATCCAGAACAGCCTTGAACCCTCAATATTGGAAGCTTACTCCTACTGTGAAACTTCCAAGGAGCTGTGGGATACCCTCCAGAAGGTTTATGGTAAATTTCCAACTTAAGTAGAGTGTTTGAAGTCAAGAAAGCTATCAACACTCTTAGTCAAGAGGACACTGATTTCACTCAGCATTTTGGAAAGTTCAGAGCCTTGTGGGCTGAGCTAGAGATGTTGAGACCAGGAACTGTCGACCCTAATGTGCTTAATGAGAGGACAGAACAAGACAAGGTCTTTGCCTTGCTGTTCACTCTCAATCCTGGTTATAATGACCTAATCAAGCACATTCTAAGGAGTGAGAAACTTCCAACTCTTGAAGAGGTTTGTGCTCAGATTCAGAAAGAGCAAGGCTCAGTGGGTCTCTTTGGAGGAAAAGGAGAGCTCATCATGTCAAACAAAGCTGAAGGCGTGGCTAACAAAGGGTTCTATAAACCAGAAGAGAAGAAAACTTGGGTGTGTGATCACTGCAAGAAGAAAGGTCATGGCAAGGAAAAGTGCTGGATCCTTCACCCTCACCTCAAACCTCAGAAGTTCAGGACACCATTCATGGATGCAAAAGCTCACTTCTCTGGTGAAATGGGTAAACCATCTACTCCTTGTCCATTGAGCTCCAATGTAACTGGTGAAGGGAAGACCTTGGCTTTCAGTGGCTGTTCTACTGTGAGGACTAACCAATATGAGACTATCAAGAGGTCAGACCTTGATGCTCTCATCAAAGCCCTCAAGGAGAACTCTGGTAACACACTTGGTACCTCTTTAAATACTTCATATAGACTGCCTAATGCATCTGCTAGTGTTTAGCCATTAGTCATAGAATCAGGTGCTTCTCACCATATGATCAGTGATGCTAGGTTGATTAGCAATGTAGAGCCTGCCTTAGGTAATGTCATGATTGCTAATGGGGATAAAATTCCAATAAAAGGTGTAGGAACTCTGAGATTGTTTGATAAAGACACAAAAGCATTTTACATGCCAACTTTTGCATCTAATTTATTATCTGTCAAGAAAGCTGCTACTGATCTTAACCGCAAGGTTATTTTCAGTCCTAATGATGTTGTGTTTCAGGATATTGAGACTCTTAAGTTGATTGGAAAAGGTGTTACAAAGGAGGACTTGTACCTACTTGAAGACACCAGGACCTGTTCAACTTTACCTTATGCTTTTAGTTCAATTCCTGCTTTAGATAATGATGTATTATGGCATGCTAGGTTAGGCCATCCCCATTCTCGTGCACTGAACCTGTTACTGCCTGATGTTTCCTTTAAAAATGATGGCTGTGAGGCTTGTATTCTTGGCAAGCATTGCAAGAGTGTGTTTCCTAAGTCATCTACTATTTATGAAAACTGCTTTGATCTTATTCATTCTGATGTTTGGACTGCTCCATGCACCTCTAGGGAGAATCATAGATACTTTGTTATATTTATAGATCAAAAATCTAAGTATACTTGGTTAACTATGATTCAATCAAAAGATAGGGTGCTAGAAGCCTTTATTAATTTCGAAAACTACATAACTAATCACGTCGATGTTAAGATCAAAGTGTTCAGTTCAGATAATGGAGGAGAATACACAAGCCTTGCATTCAAAGCACACCTAGCCAAACATGGAATTATTCATCAAACCAGCTGCCCATATACACCACAACAAAATGGTGTAGCTGAGAGGAAGAATAGACATTTAATGGAGGTGGCAAGGTCCATGATGTTCTACAGAAATGTACCAAAGCATTTCTGGAGTGATGCTGTGATGACAGCTTGCTATCTGATCAATAGGACCCCCACAAGAGTTCTAGATGATCTCACACCATATGAGGTAATGAACACAAGAAAACCCTCTATTAACCACTTGCGTGTATTTGGGTGCTTGTGCTATGTTTTGCAGCCAGGAGAACATAGAAACAAGCTTGAAGCTAGAAGTACTAAAGCTATATTCCTAGGCTACTCAACTACTCAAAATGGGTACAAATGCTATGCTCCATAAACCAAAAGGGTATTAGTCTCCAGGGATGTCAAGTTTGTTGAATCCAGAGGTTATTATGAAGAGAAGAGTTGGGACAATCTCAAGGATCTATCTCAAGGAGCCTCAGATAGGGCAGACAACCTCAGGCGTATCTTGGAGAATTTAGGCATTAGTATGCCTCAAGAGGAAAGATCATCAGAACCAGAACCTAGACAAGTTTCAGAAGCTGGTCCTCATTATTGACCTTAAGGAATAAAGACAAAGAAATAACGAGGATGAGCTTACTTGGGATAGAAGGCATTAGTAACTTGACACACAAGTAAGCCCATCCGTGACCTAGAAGAAACTTGAGAGACAAGGAAGAAAGGACACTCGCCAGGTTTGAATATTCAAACATAAGAGAACCGTTGGAGACAAGAAGAGAGACCAAGAATTATTTAAGATACCAGGCATGTGCACTATGCAACTTGCAATTGTTTATCTCGGCAAGTTGCAAGACTGCAATTGTTTATCTCGGCAAGTTGCAAGACAGGGAGCAATTGTTTATGCACTTCACTCTCCCACTTGCAAGACATTCCAGACAGCATCTTCCCACTTGCCAGACATTCCAGCACGCACCTCCTTGGTTCCTCTTCCACTCCAGACAGGCGATCCAGAATAGCATGGGTTGATTAATATATAGTTTCTATTGTTTATTCCCTGTATGGGCAGAAGGCTCTCCTTGCTGTCTATTTAATCTCTTGTACTCATATCATTCAGTAGCAAGGAAAATCCTTCCTCATTCTCTCTATTCTCTCTCGTTGATAAACTGATAAACTCTCTCTCTCTCTTCTGGTTACGAATCAAACACTCTCTCTCTCTCGTGTTCTTCACAATATTCTTCATATTCTTACATGGTATCAGAGCTATTTGGCTCCTAAACCTAGTTTTCTTCCGCAAAACTACTCTATTCTCATTCACTCTTTATTATTCTCATCCTTGAAACTTATTTCTCATCCGCAAAACTAAACTCAACTTTCTGAAATGGAGCAAAACAAAGCAATGATTGTTCCGGTTACTCTAAAGGGAGTTAACTACCTTCTCTGGTCAAGATTGATCAAAAACGCCCTTGGTGGAAAAGGCTTATGGTCCCATATTACTTCAGGGGAAGCGCCAAAACAAACTATCCAAGGAGAAGATGGCAAAGAGATCGTGGAGGCAGATGAAGGCAAATGGAGTCAAGAGGACTTTATGGTGCTGAACATCCTCCAGAGCTCACTTGATGGTCCCATAATGGAGGCCTACTCATACTGTGAAACCGCAAAGGAGTTGTGGGATACCCTCCAGAAGGTCTATGGAAACATATCCAACCTCAGTAGGGTCTTTGAAGTGAAGAAGGCTATCAACTGCCTGAACCAGGAAGATGCGGACTTCAATCAACACTTTGGTAAGTTCAGAGCTCTCTGGGCAGAACTGGAGATGTTGAGGCCAAGTACCACTGATCCAACCATCCTGAATGAAAGGCGTGAGCAAGATAAGGTATTCGGTCTACTCCTCACTCTCAATCCAGGATACAACGATCTTATCAAACATCTACTAAGGGCAGACAAGTTACCTACCCTTGAGGAGGTATGCGCTCAAATCCAAAAAGAGCAAGGCTCAGTGGGACTCTTTGGTGGAAAAGGCGACCTTAACATGGCTCACAAAGCTGAAGCCTCAGCCAATAAGGCGTATTTCAAACCAGAGAACAGGCGAATCACTTGCGAGCATTGCAAAAGGAATGGACATATGAAGAACCAGTGCTGGATTCTTCATCCTCACCTCCGACCTCCATCACGGTTCAACCAAGCTAGAGCACATGAAGCTGCTAGAGCACAAGAAGCAGCATATCAGAATGCCCAGCCCTTGGCTCAACCGGTGCATCAACAAAACGGAGGAAGAGCCATGAACTCAACCGCACACATTGCTGGAACTTCGACTCAACTCCAACAAGAGGACTCTCTAATCCGCAAGTCAGACATTGAGGCTCTCATAAAAGCCCTCAATGCAAACTCTGGTAACACTAGTAGTAATGGTCATAATGCTTTCAATACCATTCAGTATAATTCTAGAACGGTTAGGCCTTTAATTATAGATTCAGGAGCTTCACACCATATGATAAGAGATGCTAAACTGATTAGTAATGTTAAACCGGCTCTAGGAAGTGTTACAATAGCAAATGGTGATAAGGTACCCATTGAGGGCATAGGGAATTTGAAGTTATTTGATAAAGAATCTAAGGCTTTATACATGCCCTCCTTTACTTCCAATTTACTCTCGGTAAAAAAGGCAACTTGTGATCTTAACTGCCATGTGATCTTTAGTCCTAATGAGGTTCATTTTCAGGATATTGAGACCAGTAAGATGATTGGAAAAGGTGTGAGCAAAGGAGATCTCTATTTGCTTGAAGACACTGAACTTAAAACAAATTTACCTTATGCTTTTAATTCTGCTTCTGTTTTAAATACAAGTGCTTTGTGGCATGCTAGATTAGGTCATCCTCATACTCGTGCCTTAGGATTGATGTTACCTAACATGTCTTTTAAGAATGATAGCTGTGAGGCTTGTATTCTTGGTAAACATTGCAGAACTGTTTTCCCTAAATCAAATTCTATTTATGAACATTGCTTTGATCTAGTTCACTCAGATGTCTGGACTGCACCTTGTGTGTCTAGGGAAAACCACAAATACTTTGTCACGTTTATAGATGAGAAATCAAAGTATACTTGGCTGACCTTAATCCAATCTAAAGATAGGGTATTAGAAGCCTTTATTAACTTCCAAAGCTATATCACTAACCATTTCAATGCCAAGATTAAGGTTTTTAGGTCAGACAATGGTGGTGAGTACACAAGCCACAACTTCAAGAACTATTTAACTAGACATGGAATTATCCATCAAACCAGTTGCCCATACACACCTCAACAAAATGGAGTGGCAGAGAGGAAGAATAGACATCTCATGGAGGTTGCGAGGAGTATGATGTTCCACACTAATGTCCCAAAACGTTTTTGGGGTGATGCTGTGGTATCCGCATGTTACTTGATCAATAGAACACCTACACGAGTCCTCCATGATGTCTCTCCCTATGAGGTATTGAATAAAACTAAACCCTCTCTTGAGCATTTGCGTGTGTTTGGATGTCTCTGTTTTGTTTTGATTCCAGGAGAACAAAGAAATAAACTTGAAGCCAAAAGTGTCAAAGCCATATTTATTGGGTATTCTGCGAATCAAAAGGGATACAAGTGTTATGTACCAGAAACCAGGAGGGTAATGGTCTCAAGGGATGTCAAATTTGTGGAATCAAAAGGGTATTATGATGAGAAAAGCTGGGATAACCTTAAAGATCTCTCAGACATCCCATCCGACAGAGCAACAAACTTGAGGATCATACTGGAGAGCCTTGGTGTTCACCAGCCCACGGAAAATGAGACTACAAGTAGGGCACCTCATCAAACCGCAGATACAGCTCCAGAGGGCTTCCCGGCTGATCATGAGGGGGGCAACCAACCAGAACCAGAAGGAACAATGCGGCATGAAGGTTCTGAAAGCCATGATCAACCTGATCACCCACAAAATCATGAGGATGAGGACACTGAAGAACAAGTGCACACTGAAGAGCAAGCACAAGTACAACCATTAAGAAGAAGCACCAGGATTAGACATGATCCAGAAACCTGGAAAAATAAAAGGGTATACTTCAATGCCAATGTAGTCGCTCATCCCACTCAGGCAGTGTGTTCTTTGGCCCAATATCCAGAAGAACATCAAGCCTTCATAAGCAACGTAGATCAAGAGTATCTTCCAAGAACTTATGAAGAAGCCATGGCAGATGATGAGTGGAGAGCGTCGGTTGAAGATGAAATCAATGCCATGATCAAGAATGATACATGGTTTGAGGCTGAGCTCCCCAAAGGAAAGAAAGCAGTAACAAGTCGCCTCATCTACACCATCAAGTATCTAGCTAATGGAAAACCAGAAAGAAAGAAGACACGGTTGGTAGCAAGGGGATTCACTCAGACTTATGGAGAAGATTACTTGGATACATTTGCACCAGTAGCAAAACTTCACACCATCAGAATTATACTGTCTCTTGCAACCAACTTGGAGTGGGATCTATGGCAAATGGATGTGAAGAACGCTTTTCTTCAAGGAGAACTAGAGGATGAGGTCTACATGCGTCCTCCTCCTGGTCTAGAAGACATGGTCAAACCAGGAAATGTGTTGAGACTCAAGAAGGCCATCTATGGGCTGAAGCAATCACCAAGAGCATGGTACCATAAGCTCAGCACTACCCTTAATGGAAAAGGGTTTAGAAGATCTGAGGCAGACCATACTCTATTCACTCTCACCAGCCAACAAGGTATAGTAGTCATCCTTGTGTATGTTGATGATATCATCATTACAGGGAGTGACAAAGAAGGTATACAAAACACCAAAGCGTATTTAAAATCTGTATTTGATATTAAAGATTTGGGTGAACTAAAGTACTTTCTTGGAATAGAAGTATGCCGATCTAAAGAAGGGCTATTCTTATCCCAGAGAAAGTACACACTTGATCTCTTGAATGGAGCAGGTATGCTTGGAGAGAAACCAGCAAAGACCCCACTGGAGGATGGCTATAAAATCTTGCGTGAGGGGGAGTTTGAAGCGATACCATTTGATGATCCAAAACAATACAGAAGACTAGTGGGTAAGCTTATCTATTTAACTATCACTAGACCTGATATCTGTTTTGCTGTGAACCAGGTGAGCCAGCATATGCAAGTGCCAAAGGTTCATCACTGGAAAATGGTGGAGAGGATACTCAGATATCTTAATGGAGCTCCCGGACAAGGAATATGGATGGGATGTAATGGCAACACAGAAGTAGTAGGATACTGTGATGCTGATTGGGCAGGAGACAGAAATGATAGGAAATCCACTACTGGCTATTGCACCTTCATTGGAGGCAATTTGGTAACCTGGAAAAGCAAGAAGCAAAAGGTGGTTTCATGTTCAAGTGCCGAAGCTGAATATAGAGCCATGAGGAAACTTACAAACGAGCTGGTGTGGATCAAAGGACTACTCAAAGATTTGGGAGTCGAGATCACTTCTCCAATCACAATGCATTGTGACAACCAAGCAGCCATTCATATAGCCTCAAACTCAGTGTTTCATGAGAGGACGAAACACATTGAGGTTGACTGCCATAAAGTGAGGCAAATGGTGATCCAAGAAGTCATACTGCCTTGCTATACAAGGAGTGAAGATCAGTTGGCCGACATTTTCACCAAAGCTGCAAGTACCAAGGTGTGTGAGTCCATTTATCCTAAACTTGGACTCACTGACATTACCAAGGCATAATCCGCTTAGCCATGGAGCTTCTACTCTTTCCTTAGTGTGTTTTTGTCCCAAAAACAGGGTTTTGCATATTAAGGTTTTAATGAGGGAAGTCTTCATGGTTTCCAAGCTTGATCATTTCATTGGATCAAGCTTGAGGGGGAGTATTGACCTTAAGGAATAAAGACAAAGAAATAACGAGGATGAGCTTACTTGGGATAGAAGGCATTAGTAACTTGACACACAAGTAAGCCCATCCGTGACCTAGAAGAAACTTGAGAGACAAGGAAGAAAGGACACTCGCCAGGTTTGAATATTCAAACATAAGAGAACCGTTGGAGACAAGAAGAGAGACCAAGAATTATTTAAGATACCAGGCATGTGCACTATGCAACTTGCAATTGTTTATCTCGGCAAGTTGCAAGACTGCAATTGTTTATCTCGGCAAGTTGCAAGACAGGGAGCAATTGTTTATGCACTTCACTCTCCCACTTGCAAGACATTCCAGACAGCATCTTCCCACTTGCCAGACATTCCAGCACGCACCTCCTTGGTTCCTCTTCCACTCCAGACAGGCGATCCAGAATAGCATGGGTTGATTAATATATAGTTTCTATTGTTTATTCCCTGTATGGGCAGAAGGCTCTCCTTGCTGTCTATTTAATCTCTTGTACTCATATCATTCAGTAGCAAGGAAAATCCTTCCTCATTCTCTCTATTCTCTCTCGTTGATAAACTGATAAACTCTCTCTCTCTCTTCTGGTTACGAATCAAACACTCTCTCTCTCTCGTGTTCTTCACAATATTCCTCATATTCTTACACTCATGGAGTTAATGAAACTGAAGAAGCTATTCATCCTAATCCTGAAGGGGGAGATCAAGAGAATCAAGAGTATTCTCACACTGGTCAAGAAGAATCAAATACTGGTCAAGAGCATGAGGTTCATGATCAGGATGAAAACCAACAAAATGAAGCTGGCTATGATGAAGGAGAGCAGAGGGAAGAGGTTCAGCAGCTTAGGAGAAGTAAAAGGCTGAGAAACCACCCTTTCAACTGGATCAACACAAGGGTTTACTTCAATAGCCAGGCAGTAGCTCATCCTATTCAAGAGCATGAGGTTCATGATCAGGATGAAAACCAACAAAATGAAGCTGGCTATGATGAAGGAGAGCAGAGGGAAGAGGTTCAGCAGCTTAGGAGAAGTAAAAGGCTGAGAAACCACCCTTCCAACTGGATCAACACAAGGGTTTACTTCAATAGCCAGGCAGTAGCTCATCCTATTCAAGCAGTCTGCTCTCTGGCTCACTACCCCACAGCACATCAAGCCTTTATCACCAGCATAGATCAAGAGTACATTCCGAGATCTTATGAAGAGGCAATGGAACTTGATGGATGGAGAGACTCAGTTGGAGATGAGATCAATGCTATGATCAAGAATGATACATGGTATGAGACTGAGCTTCCCAAAGGCAAGAAAGCTGTGACAAGTCGTCTACTCTTTACCATCAAGTACTTAGCAAATGGAAAACCAGAAAGGAAAAAGACAAGGCTGGTTGCAAGGGGATATACTCAGGTTTATGGAGAAGATTACCAAGACACATTTGCACCAGTAGCCAAACTCCACACCATAAGGATTGTTCTCTCACTGGCAGTCAACTTGGAATGGGATTTATGGCAAATGGATGTCAAGAATGCTTTCCTACAAGGTGAACTAGAAGATGAAGTCTATATGAGACCTCCTCCTGGGCTAGAACACCTTGTTAAACCAGGGAATGTGCTTAGATTAAAGAAAGCAATCTGTGGGTTGAAGCAATCACCAAGAGCCTGGTACCACAAGCTAAGTACAACCCTCAATGGAAGAGGTTTCATCAAGTCTGAAGCTGATCACACCCTCTTTACCATCACCAGTCAACAAGGCATTGTTGTCATACTGATATATGTGGATGACATTATCATCACAGGGAGTGATAAGGAAGGTATCACCTCAACCAAAGCCTTTCTTAAATCTTCTTTTGACATTAAAGACTTGGGTGAGCTAAAGTACTTTCTAGGGATTGAGATATGCCGATCTAAAGAGGGGTTATTCTTATCCCAAAGAAAGTACACACTTGATCTATTGAGGGAGTCAGGTGATCTTGGAGGAAGGATAGCAAAGACACCACTAGAAGATGGCTACAAAGTGCTGCGAGAGGGGGAGTTTGAAGACAAGCCCTTTGAAGATGTGAAGATGTATAGGAGAATGGTTGGAAAACTCATTTACCTAACCATTACAAGACCAGACATCTGTTTTGCTGTGAACCAAGTCAGTCAGAATATGAAAGCACCAAAGATTCATCACTGGAGCATGGTTGAAAGGATTCTGAGGTACCTAAGAGAAGCTCCAGGCCAAGGAGTGTGGATGGGATGCAATGGAAGCACTGAGATAGTAGGATATTGTGATGCTGATTGGACAGGAGATAGGGTTGATAGGAGATCAACTACTGGATATTGTACCTTCATTGGAGGCAATCTGGTAACTTGGAAAAGCAAGAAGCAGAAGGTGGTTTCATGCTCAAGTGCTGAGGCAGAGTATAGGGCTATGAGAAAGCTTACAAGCGAGTTGATTTGGATTAAGGGGCTGCTTAAAGACTTGGGAATTGAGACTACAACACCAATCACTATGCATTGTGATAACCAGGCTGCAATACACATTGCAAGCAACTCAGTTTTCCAAGAGAGGACTAAACACATTGAAGTAGATTGTCACAAGGTGAGACAAGCTGTGGAGCAGAAGATCATCCTACCATGTTACATGTCACATGGTAGACAGCCATTTAGGACCTGTCCCTTTCCACCAAGTCTGGACAAAACCAACTGCCTTCATGTCCCTTTCCACAAGTCTGGGCGTTCCTCTGCCCTCCCTCAGTCCTATTTTGTTTATTTTATCTTTTGTCAACTTATGTATTTGTTTATGATTTATTTTGCCTATTAATAGGCTTGTACCAGAAACTAAATGAAGCAAGGAATTTATTTCCTCTATTCTCTGTCTCTCTCTCACGAAATACTCCTCTTCTCTCTCAATGTTCTTCATCTGAAACTCCAAATTCTCTCATTCTTTCAGAGCATACAGCTTCTTGTCATAGGTCGGATAGTTTAGAGCTGCTCCACCTAGCTTCTCACTGAAATGAGCAACTGGCTGTTAACTTGAAGAGAAGAAATGAACATCTGAAGCTAAATGATGAAGATGGTCTAAAGTGCAAAGTTAGGGCAAAACCTCCGGAAATGTTTATCAAGGCTTAAGGAGTATCCAGAGGCTTGTCTAGAGTTAGAAAGAAGTCCAAGAAGGGCTTATATTGAAGTAGGAAGGCAATGGAGGAGTTTGGCAGAGTTTGGAAGAGAATGGTTGATGTGCAAAGTTCGGGTCGTCCGTACTGTACGGATCCGTACGGACTGTACGGACCGTACGGACATGGTCGACCCGGAATGTACTTTTCTCAACCTTTCAAGCCATTTTAGGCTTCTGCAAAATCCGGGACCAAAGTGTACGGCCAAGGTATCCGTACAACCCCCTTTGGAGAAGACTTGGGTCTCAAGGCAAGGATATGGGCGAGTATGGTTATCCAAGGGAGAAAGATCCTTTTGGCATCTTCAAGATGCCTTAGGAAGCAACCAGGAAGATGCCTTTCCCAGCTCATACTCGCAGCCATTCCTGTCCACTCATTCAGTCCACAAGCCAGCACAAGACAGGCTGTCTCTTGACCAAGGCGAGCTGCAATAAGGGCCAAGTATTTCAAATACTGAATGGAGACTGCTTTTGGTCCAGATTCACTTCTCCTCTCCTCCAATCATCCTATACTACACGGATTGCCTTCCATCCAGAGATCATCCTAGCCGTTCATCATTCTTCAAGTGTTTCTATCCATAGGATCTAGGTTTATTAATCTGCTACTTGTATTGCCTATATAAAGCCATAAGTGGCGATTGTAAACCTGAAGGGAGTAAGGGGGATTTCCCCTCTCCACTTCTATAAACAAAAGCTTAGTGTTCTTGAATCAGTCTCTCTTAATCTATCTCTTTCTAATCTCTCAAATCTCTCTAAACTCTTCTAATCTCTGTTTCTGGTTCAAGTATACACAAGCAGAACCAGATCCACTCTCTACACCATTTCGTGTTCTCTCTTACCCCAAAGGGGATTGTTCATCCTGTTCTTCACACACACGAGTCCATACTCTGAAAATCTAACATGGTATCAGAGCCAGGTTCATCAGAACTTGGTTCCTTCATCCGCTGAAGATCTAAGCTCACTCTCATGTCCATTCAAGCCCAAAAGACACTTCCTTTCCAGCCGGTTCAACCTCTACAAGAAGGTGTTCATCTGCTGCCCAGAAAGTGTTCTTGAAGACTCATACTCTCTCATACCCGTCCAGAAGAAAGAAGAGCCTTGGATCTAGAAGTTTTGAAGAGGACTTGCTCCCCTCTTCATCAAAACTGTCCAGGCCGGTTCCTATTCAAAAATCAGGAAGAAAGGTGAAAGCTTTCACCTTGTTACTGATAGAGGCGACTCAAGTATGAAGAAAGGTGGAGTCTTTGACATGGAGAGTCCAAGGGGAAGGTCCATGGAGGAAGGAGATGTTGGGGTCGACACCAATAGCTCTTGTCCAGTCCATGTATCACTGGTGGTTCAAGGAACTAACACTAGTTCCTTGACTGTAAGAAACTTCTTTCCCTTGAGTAAAGCTTGATCCTTTATGAACTTTATGAACTGAAACTGTGTGTGTGTGATGTGTTGAAGCCTGAGAATGTGTTTAAAGATTGCTGGATGTGAATGTTTAGAATCTGTTCCAGGTTGTATTGAAAGAGACTCGTTTGGTTGTTTGAGTTATTGAAATGCTTGCTCCAGTTCTTAATGATGCTTGCCATGATATTAGATAGTATGTTCTGAATCTGCTTGCATACATGAATAGAACTGATTGAAAGTAAAGCATTGGGTCTGGTATTTGAAAATGATAATGTTGCTTAGTCTCTGTTCTAAATGGTTGTCGTGCTAGGATGAAAGATTGTGTGTCTAATCCGGCTTGCTTTCATGAATAGAATAGGTTAAGACTGTTGCATTCGTTTATCATTGTTACTGCCTTAAGGTTGAGACACCTAGACTTGAATCTAAGGGTCGTTTAAGGCAGGAGTTATGTGCCTAATTGCTTGTGATTGTTCCTGATCAGTTCATCCATAGCAGTTAGAGAATGGTAAGCTTGCATTAGATGGATCTTAAGACAATGAGATACTGTCTAAGTGCAATGCTTGTGACATTGGTGATCAAACTTGATGATTAGTCAAGGTTTGATCCCAATGCAAGTGTGTCTTATCTTGTTTGGAGTTTGAGTGTTGTTTCAGGTTCACAAGGAGTGTCCTTGTTCAGCATCAATCCGGAACAAAGAGGAAGACTTGCCCATTGCTGAAGCAGTGGAGAGTTGTTGGTGCTTGTGCATGAAGCCAGTAGTCTAAGCGCAGCTGTTGGGAGTGATGTGCTCCTGGTTCGTGAAGATGCACAAGGAAAGGTCATCACTGAAGCTTGAGGAGGCTGGAGACCTGAGGGTACTTGGAGCTGAAGACATGAAGGTGGACCAGTGATTTAAGCGCAGCTGTTGGGGTGGTGTGCTCCTGGTTTGGATGCTCATTCAGGCTCACTTCCAAGCTTGAACCTAAACTCAATTCAAGCTTGAGGTGGGGACTTGAGTGAGCTACCTGATGATCTAAGTTCAAGACCTGGTTTCTCCTCACCATTGCACCAGGATTAGAAGATGGAGCCATCCGGGTTTAGACATTGGCGAGTCTAGACAAGAGAGTGGTCATAGCACTCTTGGCTGTGTGAAGAAGAAGGTGACTCTACAATGCAGCTTCTGAAGTGAGGTGGTTGAAGAGTTAGCTGAGGTATCTTCCAGCATTCCATTCAAGGTGGCGAGATCATAAAGGAGTGGGCAGTGGTGTGTTGATCAAGATCATGAAGCAATCCTTTCAAGCTTGACTTGTTCCACATGGTCAAGCTTGAGGGGGAGTATTGAGAAGCTTCAATGATCTGTGAAGTGAGAGTCCTTGGTGGTTGTTCAAGAAGAAGAAGCAACCAAGGCTGAGTTAGTATCTGGTAATCCGAGCACTTAAACCCAACAAGAGGTTGGGTGAAAGGGGGAGAGACCAAGATCAGTGTGGAGAGAGCTAGATGAGCTCAAGAAGAGTTAGTGGTGTGCAATGAGAGTCGGTCCAGACTTGCACCACAGTGAGGGCCATGATCCAGAGTTCTTTGTGTCCACCACACTGGTTGAGACACAAAGAACTCACTGGCCAATCCCTAGGCCTTGGAGATCTTACTCTTTTCCTTATCAAGGTTTTATCCCAAAAGGGTTTTCTTTGATAAGGTTTTTAATGAGGAGACTCTTCAAGGTTCCAAGCTTGACTTAGGATCACTAGAGTCAAGCTTGAGGGGGAGTGTTAACTTGAAGAGAAGAAATGAACATCTGAAGCTAAATGATGAAGATGGTCTAAAGTGCAAAGTTAGGGCAAAACCTCCAGAAATGTTTATCAAGGCTTAAGGAGTATCCAGAGGCTTGTCTAGAGTTAGAAAGAAGTCCAAGAAGGGCTTATATTGAAGTAGGAAGGCAATGGAGGAGTTTGGCAGAGTTTGGAAGAGAATGGTTGATGTGCAAAGTTCGGGTCGTCCGTACTGTACGGATCCGTACGGACTGTACGGACCGTACGGACATGGTCGACCCGGAATGTACTTTTCTCAACCTTTCAAGCCATTTTAGGCTTGTGCAAAATCCGGGACCAAAGTGTACGGCCAAGGTATCCGTACAACCCCCTTTGGAGAAGACTTGGGTCTCAAGGCAAGGATATGGGCGAGTATGGTTATCCAAGGGAGAAAGATCCTTTTGGCATCTTCAAGATGCCTTAGGAAGCAACCAGGAAGGTGCCTTTCCCAGCTCATACTCGCAGCCATTCCTGTCCACTCATTCAGTCCACAAGCCAGCACAAGACAGGCTGTCTCTTGACCAAGGCGAGCTGCAATAAGGGCCAAGTATTTCAAATACTGAATGGAGACTGCTTTTGGTCCAGATTCACTTCTCCTCTCCTCCAATCATCCTATACTACACGGATTGCCTTCCATCCAGAGATCATCCTAGCCGTTCATCATTCTTCAAGTGTTTCTATCCATAGGATCTAGGTTTATTAATCTGCTACTTGTATTGCCTATATAAAGCCATAAGTGGCGATTGTAAACCTGAAGGGAGTAAGGGGGATTTCCCCTCTCCACTTCTATAAACAAAAGCTTAGTGTTCTTGAATCAGTCTCTCTTAATCTATCTCTTTCTAATCTCTCAAATCTCTCTAAACTCTTCTAATCTCTGTTTCTGGTTCAAGTATACACAAGCAGAACCAGATCCACTCTCTACACCATTTCGTGTTCTCTCTTACCCCAAAGGGGATTGTTAATCCTGTTCTTCACACACACGAGTCCATACTCTGAAAATCTAACACTGGCTTCCTTCCTTGAATCAACCCGGCTCCAATCCCAATCCCTGATGCATCACACTCCACTTCAAAGGTCTTGTTGAAGTCAGGTAAAGCTAGGACTGGGGCATGGGTTAGGCAATCCTTTAAGGTCTGGAAAGCTTCTTGTTGGGCCTTTTTCCATGTGAACCCAACACTCTTCTTTACTACGGCAGTGAGTGGTGCAGCTATACTACTGAAGTCTTTAACAAAATGCCTGTAGAAGCTGGCTAAACCATGAAAACTCCGGACTTGGCTAATGTTTGTGGGCTCTGGCCAGTCTTGTTTTGCGTTTATCTTCTCCTCATCAACCTGTAATCCCTGTGAACTCACAACAAAACCTAGGAAGACAAGTTTATCAGTGCAGAATGTGCACTTCTTGAGGTTTGCATAAAGCCCTTCTTGCCGAAGTGTCTCTAGTACTTGCTGAAGATGTGTCACATGATCAAATAAACAAGTACTGTAAATTAAGATGTCATCAAAGTAAACCACAACAAACTTACTGATGTATGGTCTAAGAATGTGGTTCATGAGGCGCATGAAGGTGCTAAGGGCATTGGTTTGTCTTGAAAATGGCATCACTAACCATTCATATAAACCTTGCTTTGTCTTGAAAGCAGTCTTCCACTCATCACCTTCTTTCATTCTCACCTGATGGTACCCACTCTTAAGGTCTATTTTGGAGAAGATTGTGGCTCCACTTAGCTCATCTAGCATGTCATCTAGGTGAGGTATGGGGTGCCTATACTTAATGGTGATGTTGTTTATGGCACGGCAGTCTACACACATCCTCCAGGTTCCATCCTTCTTTGGTACTAATAGGACAGGTACAGCACAAGGACTAAGGCTTTCCCTAACATATCCTTTGTCTAATAGGTCCTGAACTTGTCTCTCTAACTCTTTGGTTTCCTCAGGGTTTACCCTATAGGCTGGTTTGTTTGGTAAAGGGGCTCCGGGTATGAAATATATTTGGTGTTCTATGCCTCTAAGTGGTGGTAAACCGGCTGGAATCTCCTCTGGAAACACATCTTTGAACCTGTCAAGAAGCCTAGTAATCTCTGGATGAAGTGTAACCTCATCAGAACCTGCACTCAAAAGCTCCTTAAAGATCATTAGTAGCATTGTGTGTTTACTAGCAGCAGCCTTCCTGACATAACTAGGCCTAATAAGAAAATTAGACTTAACAGATTTCTCTTTCTCTTTAGCCATTTGTAAATGCAATTCATGAACTTGTACTGGTGTGAGAGGTGCTAAGCTAACCTTGCGCTTATCATGCATGAAAGTATACATGTTAGACCTACCATCATGTTTAGTTTCTCTATCCCACTGCCATGGCCTACCTAACAGTACATGCACTGCTTGCATAGGTACTACATCACATGTTACTGCATCTTGATACTTACTAATGCTAAATGGAATGTTGACTTGTTCTTTAACTTGTAGCTCAACCTTATCATCTAGCCATCTTAGTCTATATGGATGCGGATGCTTAGTCTTTTCTAATCCAAGTTTATCTACCATATAAGCACTAGCAGCATTGGTGCAAGACCCACCGTCTATGATAAGATTACATACCTTGCCTCTGATGGTACATCAGCTGTGGAATATGTTTTCTCTTTGGATGGTCTCAGCTGGTTGCATCTGGACATTAAGCACACGCCTGATCATCAAGCTCTCTCCCACGTCTGGATATTCAATCTCTCCAAGTTCTTCTTGAACCAGCGGATCATCTTCATCATGAGACTCATATCCACCATCTTCAGTGAGCATCATGACTCTCTGGTTTGGGCATTCTCTTGCCATATGTCCTCGGCCTCTACACTTGAAGCAGGTAATGTCTCTGGAACGCTGGGGGTTAGTGTTCTTCCCTGGTTCTGCTCTGGTGTCTCTGTTGGGTTCAGTGGGACGAGTCTTAGGTCTGTTATCCCCTTCAATTCCTTTTCCCTTGTCCACTGGTTTGTTGTAGTTGCTGTTGCTTGAGTTCCAGGTGGACTGCAACTTGCTTTTGGAGCTCTTCT